>OY735279.1:838256-1018590 GCA_963457715.1 Argyresthia albistria | reverse complement strand
ACGCACACTGGGACGGCACGGCCATAGGCCATAACGCGGTTAGACAGGTTTGTTTCATTACGCCGAGTAGAACTGGCGCCTTCCTGTAAACGTCACTCACGCACCAAAAGATAGTCTAAAGCACGCCACAAGGAGATGTCAATAGTAAAACAAAGATTTGAA
The DNA here is from genome assembly GCA_963457715.1 of Argyresthia albistria. Taxonomy (NCBI): domain Eukaryota; kingdom Metazoa; phylum Arthropoda; class Insecta; order Lepidoptera; family Argyresthiidae; genus Argyresthia; species Argyresthia albistria. The sequence continues at coordinate 1,018,428 of OY735279.1, read as the reverse complement.
CTGAGTGGAATGCGGTGTGCCGGCGTGCGTGCGTGCGAGAGGTCAGTCCCGCGGTGTAATCGGCCAGGTTATCACTCACCTCGCAGCCCCAGCGCGGAGCCGACGGCGTGGTGCCTGTGTTTCCGTCTCTTGTACGCTCGCTTCTCACGCTGTAAGCCAACACGATCGTACATAACACCGAGCCTGAGCGCCGCACTCTTTTTGGTTTTGGTTTCCGCCGCCAAGCCAACAGCCATTTCATTAAACGAAAGACGACCGAGAATAGGCTTGTGGCCTGTCAAGTCAAAATAGATGCTTTTTATGAACTGTCAAAACGGAACTTTTGTTCCTGAGTTCTATGAAATAACAACAGAATGACGTCATGTAAAAGTGCCATCAAATGCTGTCTTTTTTTGCACAAAATTGTACTTTATAAAATATATCTGCTGGAAATATACAATTCTGAGAATGTCAATCCATTTTGTACATAATGCTTCAACTTAAGACTTGTACCTAGATTTATTGGATTACCTTGGCCACAAGCCTATTGTGGAATAGTGACAGATTTCCCGTACATCCACCAGGCTTTTGACAGCCGCTAAGTAGATAGTTCAGTTTGGACACAGTACAACACTGTTATGTTAAGTGGGAATCCGGTCGAATCTCATGACCACATGATTCGATCGTGTTGTAGGTACGTAAGTTGTAAGTATTTTTAACTGTATTTAGCGTATGTCGTGGCAGGGTTGAATGTCAAATAGACATAAACACAGCATCGGTGTTGCTGTGGACACGCGTGGAACCAGAATGAATTGAAATTGTGTGCAATATATATAAACCAATTTCTTTGATTGATCAAATATTTCTTGTTGAATTATTAGTTGGACGGTTGGCTTGGCGGAATTAAACCAAATCACTTGATCATAAAATATGATGATCTACTGGTGTTATAATAGCGAAGATTGACTTCCTTCTAGTGAACCTATAAAATAAGCTATCTGGGGGCGTGACCCGCGTTGAAAATATTCCCAAAAAAAACAGGTCCTGGATTATAGACCTCAAGTCTTATCGTATTATTTAGATAACACGCTAATCTTTTGCTCGTCAAGTTACCAATGTTTTGACATAATATCAGCGTTGCAGAAGTAAGGCTGTGCCATGGTCTTATCATTTACCGTAATTTAAAAAAAAAAAACACGCCTACACACAGCCTTTCCATCGCCGTTGCCCATATTATAGTCGGACTTTTACACCCGTAAGCTTAGTTTTCCTCGGACTAACTCAATATATTGTTGTCGAAAATTGCATTTAAATTGAACTAACTAAGCTTATGTGTGTTAATCAGTAAAAAGGTGTTCTAATTCTAATGGCCGATTTAAACAACAATCCCTATCTGTTAGGGGACACCTAGCGGTTGTTTCACTCTGACCTACGTTTAAGGGTCATCTACAGTCTATTCGTGATAAAAATGCAGTAAAATTTAAATTTAACACTCACTCACAGGACAGGACACAACCATCGCGTTCGAAAGTTTGCCTTCAACTGGTCACTATGATAATTGGAAAAGATTAGATTGGTTACGGGGCGTGGCTAAGCCGCCGGACAGTGATGACTTTACTGCATTCTTATCACGAATAGACTATAGGCTACTAAATATAAGAGGCCGGCCTCCGAAACAATCGCTAGACGGATAAGAACGGCTAAGTGTCCGCTAACTGTTGGTGATATCGGGCACATGTGAGGCTGGCAGCCCGGCCCGGCAGCCAGGCTGGCGGTGTCCCCACTCACCATTCTCGGCTGCAGCGGCGGCGGCGCGCGGTCGGCGAGCAGCCGCGGCGCGGGCGCGTAGTGCGGCGGGAACGGCGAGCGCCGCAGCGACGCCTGCACGCTGAGGGTGGCCGTGTAGCCGCGCGCGCTGCGGGCGGGGAGCGCGGTCAGCAGGCGACACCAGCAGTCATTGATCCTCACCGCAACCAATGTTACTAATCTACTTCCCAACCCCATCTACTCAACTCGTATTCCCACCACTAATCGCATAATGAAGGTACTTAATAATTAAGCATACAATTCCTTTACTGCTACTGCTCCCTTTCCTGCACAAACACACATACATACACACGCGCACATACACACACACACACACAGTATGTTTACTGTACTTCTGTGGGCATACACACATTCATACATATACTTTATTGCACAAAATAATACATTTTACAATGTAAAGTTAACAACACAATGGCATATGTCATTGTCCTTATTAACTGTATTTTGTTCTTTGTATAAATTAATGTGTATTGTGCTGTTGATTTCCCTAATAAAGAAAATAAATAAAATAAAAATAATGTTCACCTTCTCGGCTGCGCATCCCCACTTACTCAACTTCAGAACTTCAGATACCTACATACTCAACACCGCATTCCCATCTACAAACTTTGCATTCCACCTACACAACGCCTACTCAACTCCGCACTCCCCCTACTCAACTCCGCACTCCCCCTACTCAACTCCGCATATCCACCTACTCAGCTCCGCATCCCCACCAACTCAACTCCGCATTCCCACCTGCTCAACTCCGCATATCCACCTACGCAGCTCCGCATCCCCACCAACTCAACTCCGCATTCCCACCTACTCAATCTCCGTTCCTTACTACAAACCCCGCAACTTGTTTTTGTTGACCTATTTATGGTTGTGCACATTTGTAGGTCTACCTTTTATTAAATAATCCTGTCCCTCCTAGGTTTGCTGGAAGAGATCTCTTATTGGAGATAAGCTCGCCTTTGTACAAGTTTTTGCTTTCAGTGTTTTTGCGCGATAAATTATAAAGTAAAGTAATACCTGGCGGGATGCACGACGGGCTGCGGCGGCGGCGGCGGCGGCGCGAAGTCACCCGCCGCGTACCGCCGCTCGTTCAGCAGCGCCGTCAGCTTGACGAGGTCTCGCTTCGCTCGCTCGCGCCGCGCGACCAGCTCGAGCAGCGTCAGCGCTCGCGCCAGGTCGCGCCGCAGTTTGAGCATCTTCTCGTAGGAGGACTCGTCGTTCTTGCTGCAATTCGATTCAATCCGATGTTTATTTCAGGCGTATACCCGTAACATTGACACAGAAAATAAATATGAAATACTAATAAATAAATCATAATATGAAACAAACTGAGCGTCGCGTCGTCGTGCAATGACGCTTGTTGTTGTTGTCAAAGTATAAGATCTTTATTTCTATAAATCAAATATACATAGCTCACGTAGTTCTTTGCCTCGTCTCTACTTAGGACCATGGCCGAAAGAGGGCTAACAAACTCCCACAGATAGCTCTATTAATCTCTTTTTAAGCTTAACAATTAGCTGCAGTGATAACCGCTGCCTCACCGGTTCTTCCTGGTCTGCATCTTCTCGGTGCGCCGTCGGAACGCGAGGTACGGGTTGTTGGTCGAGTGGCCCGGCCGGCCCTCCGTCTTCACCGCCAGGATGAGGGGCTGTTGCTGCGGACAGACGGACGCGTCAACCACTGTGAGGTGTACACGGCTTGGCGTTCTAAGTACTGATGATGGTGATGCTAATGCGGATAGCCGTCCACCTTCCCAATCTCAATTTCGCTACTCGCGTAAATGATGGTCTTGATTCTATAGCGGGCTGAACACAAGCCTGCGGCAGGGGCCATCTAGAGTGTTAAAGGTGTGTTAAACTGGAGCCGCCTGTTGTGTGGGTACACCACTCCAAGCGCACACAGGCAGCTCCAGTTTAGCACACTTTTTCGACCTAGATCGCCACCGATATCAAGTCGTCTGTAGCCCGCTTGTGGCAGATTCTATAGCCGCGTCCATTCTTCATCTCAATTTTGTGACCGTAACGCAATTGTAACATTTGGTTCACTCGCGTAAACAGAGATGACAAATGTCTTTAATATTCATAAAGCACAACACACTGTAAGTACTAAATACATGATTTGTTGTACAACTCACGGTATTGAGCCGTTAGTTGAGCCAGTACGATCTAAACTGTGTCACAAGCGTAACTAACAACCCCAACACTGTCTCAAGTGTTCTCATCCATGAGCCAGTACTCGTAGACCGCGCCAAACAAACACAAACCCCTTGGATCTCTCGCGTAAGCAGATTATAACAGATGGCTAGAGTAGATTGGACTCACTGTCAGTACATGGTTAGATGTTTTGTTGAGCCAGTATTCGTAGACCGCGACAGACACACACAAACCCATAACAACCCCTTGGATCCCTCGCGTAAGCAGATTATGACGGATGGCTAGAGTACATTGGACACACTGTCAGTACATGGTTAGATGTTTTGTTGAGCCAGTAGTCGTAGACCGCGACAGACACACACAAAACCCATAACAACCCCTTGGATCCCTCGCGTAAGCAGATTATGACAGATGGCTAGAGTACATTGGACACACTGTCAGTACATGGTTAGATGTACAACTCACGGTATTGAGCCAGTAGTCGTAGACCGCGACAGACACACACAAACCCCTAACAACCCCTCAGCCCTTTGGCTCTCTCGCGTAAGCAGATGACAGATGGCTAGTTTAGATTGATTGGACTCACTGTAAGTACATGGTTAGATGTACAACTCACGGTATTGAGCCAGTAGTCGTAGACCGCGACAGACACACACAAACCCCTAACAACCCCTCAGCCCTTTGGCTCTCTCGCGTAAGCAGATGACAGATGGCTAGTTTAGATTGATTGGACTCACTGTCAGTACATGGTTAGATGTACAACTCACGGTATTGAGCCGTTTGTTGAGCCAGTAGTCGTAGACCGCGATGACCAGGTCGTCTTGCCGCTCCAGCAGAAGCTTGGCCTCGCTGAGCGTCACCACCGTCTGCCCCGAGCTCTTCTCCAGCTTGTCCATCATCTCTTCGAACTTTAGCTCTGGAATTGGAAAGGAATTCATTTAGCAAGTACTGACTACTGACTGAGCTTGGTTACTGACACGTCTTCATAGTTGTATTGAATAACTGGCTAAGCGTGGCCGCTGTGTGTACCGAGTACATCCCACAGCGCTTTACTGGGTAATGATAACGAGCAGAAAAACATTCTCAAAGACCAAATTGAGAACCTTTTCTAAAGCCATCAGGACATTTTCCACCCCCTTTAGATTGACATAGCAGTGCACAGAGTATCGTATATTCGTATACCTGTAAGCTCCGGATGCCTCTGCTGTTTCAGCCACCGCTCGTCCTCTGTGTCGATGTCGTACTCTGGAGCCTCTTGTTCCTGCCATAGCGCTGCAACAACACGACCAAACATACATTAAACTATACTACAGGAGATACATAATATCAGGCACAGGCATTGCTTCGGGCCCCACACTCGGACACCGTGTCGTGGAACCAGACACAGCAATGGACAGGCAGGACATAAGTATAATCAAGAGAAGTAGGTGGCTTCCGGTTAAAGGTCAGGATGAACATGTCCAAGAACATAATTATGACGATGGAGTTTAGAGCGAATTAAAATGAAAAAATATAATTTGTGGTTTGGTGGGGTTGGGGTCATGGTAACCTATCCTGTGTATTACATTATGCTTCGTCAAACTCGAAATACAAGATGAACAAGAATTGAAATATCTAGTCTCAAAGTCTATTTCTCGGCGAGTTCGGCGACACAATGTCAATTGATTTATTAGCGTTCCGAAGGGTGCCAAACGGGACCCTATTACTGAGACTTCGCTGTCTGTCTGTCTGTCTGGCTGTCTGTCTGTCTGTCTGACGTCCCAAATAAAATAAAATAAATTAATGAATTAATTACTTTGTTAGAATTTGATACACTCGTCAAAATATCGTGATACATGATGTATTTCCCAAGATATAGTGGCAAAGGTTCAAATTTGAACTGTTTTTGTCTCTATTGTTATGGTTTCTTTGATTCACAAGTGGCAACCTTGAAACACTCGCCTGGCACACAGCTGTGTTGTCACTCAATATTCTAGTCTAGGCCTACTGGTCGCGATGTTATGCATGTCATGCATGTTATGCCTGATCCATACGCTTGGCAAACCTCTACAAGCCATCACGTGTGGCTAAACAGTTTGTCTTGGTGTGCGTAGGACTTGTAGCGTAGTACATTTGATGTGTGTGTGCAGGCGTGGAGTTTGCGGCAAGCGGCAAACGTGTGGATCCAGCGATACAGCTCGAGGTATGGTACCTAACCTCAATAGCGCAGGTGCTTAGGAATTAGTGAAGTCTGTTCGCGGAGAATTTATAAGAATTCGAAAGAGCGTCCGAGGTCTGGTGGTTACACGCCTGTCCCGTAGGAGATGCTGGTTCGAAGCCTTAAGTGCCGTAAGCTAAGGTACTAGCTCGGCCGGCCTAAATAATATTGTTACTCATATGGCATTACATAGTTTAGTTTGAAGGTGCAAATAACAAGTATCCATAACCGCCGAGCGTTTAGTTGAAGAAGCGAGAGATGCGCCAGGATTGTAACAACTGGAGATCTTTAGACTCTGCCTGCCTCACTTCCCGGAAAAAGCATGAGTATATTTACATGTATGAGTAAATATGTTCTTAAGTTTAAATTATTTAACACAACAACACCCAATATTTAGAGCTCGTTACCTCCAGATGCGACAACAAACTCCCCTAGTTATGATTTCAACTTCGCCATATTTGCAAGAAATCGCTCACCGAAGTACCGCACTAATTCTGAAGATATTAGCGTTGAAATTAGATTAGTTTTATGGCGCGAGATAAATCTCACTATGCCTAACAACAATTAGGCGAGTTCTGCTCAGAATAGATTACAACTATGCCTATCTGATTACGTGTGTTGAACTATGCCGATTTGGTGCGAAGTTTGGAAATAGGGATTTGCCTTGTGTGTGTTGTAATTGTAACTAAATTGTTTGCATCAACCGATCGTTGGCAGAGCCACATGTTCATTCATACATAATATTCGTATCTCAGCTAGGTAACCCAAAAGTCGATGACGGGGCGGTAGCGGGGCGGGGGGCGTCAAATACAAGAAACTATGAAGCAAGTCACACCAAGCGGTGGCGGGGCGGTTCCAAAACATAAACATTTACATACAGGCACATACATTGCTTCTGGCCCCACACTAGGATACGCTGTGTCGTGGGAAAAGATGTAAACATCCAAGACCTGTTTTTTTTTGTCCCCAGCCGGGGTTCGAACCCGGGACCTTTCGCATGGTAGGCAGATGCGTAACCGCTGCGCCACCGAGGTCGACGCAGTTGTCTGTGTGGCGGCCATCTGACCATACATTTGACAACATTGACGATTGCCCCGCTTTCGACCCGCCGCGCCGCCGGTAGTGTCACTTTGTTTCAGCTGCACTTTGTGCATCCGGGCATTGAATAGCTAGCTCAAACACATAGTACGTCCTATCATGAGTAACAATCAAACGATGCCCCTTACTTACACCTCACCAAAACCCTCCCGACACTCCGAGGAACCCTAAAAAGTAATAAAAAGGCAACGTTTCCAGGAAACTGTGAAAGACCCTTCCGTTTCAAATGTTTATACTGTAGTATAGCGCAGCTGGTTTCAGCGAGGGGACCGCTCGACTCGCTATTTTAAGCCCTAATTTTAGGGCATTAGGGTTTGCTTCGCTCCAGTTGAGACGACAAAGGGGGCGTAGTAAGATAACAGGTTAACGATCGGGCCACGGAAGGATACGCTGAAGCGATAAAAATCGCGCTGGTGTTGTTAACCCTCCTACTGCTCTGTCCTTCTTGTATGCGGACAGTTTTCACCAATGCAGTGCGCCTGAAGTATGGGCAGACTGCATGAATGTAGATTAAGATATATGTTTATCGTGGGCTAGCCCCCTGTCACGCAAAATGGAGTACATACATCCCACAAAACCAAATGTTAGTATGGTTTGTCTGTGTGTCTGTCTGTCTGTCTGTTATTATGGTCTATTAGCCTAAAATAAACTACATAATATATATTTCATTCATTGATGGGCATTGGCATACAATCGCCTCTTCCGTGGCCGCGCGTCAAGTCCAAGAAGGTTGCTTGCAGAAAGAAGCTTTTGACTATTGATGTAGGTAATGAGGTTTGCCAGGAAAGTGTGTAATTGGATTGTGGTGCCGACAGATATATCTTTTGGGTCGTCTGATTTGAGGACCGTTTGCTACAGGGAGATCATGGGCTCAAAAATATGTCAGGCTGTGAGCTAGCAGACTGCAACTGGCCCTTTGTTTTATTTACATGTTCTGCTCTCTCGCTCCCACATCTATTGTTCGCTATTGCTAGTTTGTTCGGCCGGTGTCCTTACGCGATGATACTGATAGAAACAAACAAACATAGTCAAAAAGGTCATAGTTAGACAGTATTATCCAGAGCGAACACATAACGCTGGCCAGGTGCTAGCTATGTACTGTGACCCGCGCTCCAATTCATTTTGCTTTTTGTAATCCCCCGACAGGGCTTACTAGCCATTTCCTTTCTTTGATGTTCCCTGAATTTGCACTAGAAAGGCCTGCCATACTTCTCGTATCACGAATAAAATTAAACAACAAAACATACCGCCTTTTAAGTCAATTTTCTAATCACGTAATCAGAATTCACGACATAAAACGAAAAGGGCTCTTTTACAAATTGCATTTCAAATAGGAAAAGAGTGTAAGGATCCAATCACGAAGCCGCAGTCTTACGAATTCAATTAAGGACACCTACAAAGGTATCGTTTGCGAGCGGTATAAGGGTATTAAAAAGTTAACTGCTTTCTACGGAACCACGGGGACAGGAAGTGGCCAAGAACCGTCCTAAGGGCGTATACAGGTAGAACGCTGGCTACCAGCGCCGACTGCCAGCGCTTATCGGAGCCGGTCCGCGCGTGTAGTCATTTCTATACTTTTGTGCCGAACCAGCGCCGATACGCGCCGACCAGCACCGATAAGCGCCGACCTGCGCCGATACGCGCCGGGCTGCTCCGAAGCGCTGGTAGGCTATTTTGTATCTTGCGTGCTACTCAGAGAGACTGCCAGTCAGCTTCTGCCTGCTTTCTTTATGTAGCCATTGTCTGCGCCGACCAGCGCCGATACGCGCCGCCGAAGCGCTGCTGGTAAGCTATTTTGTATCTTGCGTGCTACCACCACAGGGAGCTCATCCCATACAAATTAGACCCTTCGTAAAAAATAGATGGCGTGAGGAGTAAGATTTGTACTTTAAACGCCATGGTTTCAGTTAACATACTTCTAGGTGGCGCTAATCTTAGAATAAATCCTATATATCTTAGCGCCATCTCGTGGTATTTGCAATTTTTCGATGGTGCTGCACCAAACGATAATGGCCTCGAACTAAAGAAACCTCCGTAGCAACTCAGTTTACGCCGGTATCATATTTTGTTCTAGGTGGTCTATCTGTATTAGTATAATATTATAGAGAGAGAGACTGCTAGTCAACTTCTGCCCGCTTTCTTTATGTAATCGCTGGCAGTCGGCGCTGGTAGCCAGCATTCTACCTGAATGTGAATATGCTCTAAGATGTTAGTTGACAGCGAACGCAGTAGGTGGGCGATTTCGATAAACGCTATTCGTCACGTAATTCCTAAATTTTTCCATAGACGGAGATGAACTTTGAACTCGTAGTTTGTTGCTCAGAGGTAAGAAGATGACTAGTAGTAAAGTATAGCACGGTTTCCCTTGCAGTGGACGAAATCATCCAGCCCCAGAAAGTATTGGGCGTCTTTCGCATCCGCCAAGGCAATTTCACACCTCGTGAAGCATTACGCCCCATGAAGAATAGACACAGCTAGGCTACTTGCCCTCTAGCCGTAATGCAGTTCTATAGCAAAGTAAATACGTGTCGTAGTTGTCTAAATGTCGCTGTACGGTCCGTAAGGAGAGGATTCGATTGCAAAATACAGGAGCAGTGAGGGCGAGGGAATGCGGTATTATTTGCCCATGTAAGAATAAATCCCAACAAAACATGCATATGCATATACAAAAACGCCAGTCTCGCAGCCTGCGCAGTTTATTCTACCGTAAAAAGTTGTGAGATCTAATTTTAAACCAAGTCGGTTAATTTAACCAGTATCTGTGTATGGTAGAATCTTTCCAACAACTTTATTATCGTATACTGTTAAGTACCTACCTAATTAGTTAACTAATAACATTTATAGTGATCGGATCAATATAAGACATCTTTATTTCTTCAATAATAATTAGAATGACTTGGCAATCGCACGTAGAAAAGTTGTCGACTATAGGACCGTGTGTGCAACGTAATGTACCTATTGCTCTCGCTCCGAAATAATTCGTTGTTTTCTTATTCATTTGTGCTCTGGGTGCTATAGAGTGGTCAGTTGAGCGCGATTGCCAAGTTATTCTAATTATTATTGAAGAAATAAAGATGTCTTATATTGATCCGATCACTATAAATGTTATTAGTTAACTAATTAGGTAGGTACTTAACAGTATACGATAAAAAAAAAAATCGCGTGTAGCACCGTACACGTGTTAGAAGTAAAACTTCTGTAGCTAGATTATTAAGTGGTACCTATACTATACACCCATACCTACCTATACTAAAAGAGATTTAAATTTCCAATTTTGAGATCCAATCTCTGCTTCAAGTTACTTTTATGTTTCAGACGTCCGATTATTTGAAATTATTTTATACTTGTACTTACTTTTAATACGTCATGTCATTTATTTCCCACCATTCCTTATCTACAATTTGTCGCGCTCGTGGTGATATACTTAACTCATTCAATAGTGTCACTACTATTTGCATCTCGCTCAGATTATATACCATCTGACGACGTCACGTCTTAAAACCGTCTCGCTCAAATGTATGCATTGCTTTGCTTGTCTCTGTGCCCAGTCCCTTTATTTAATTGATCGAGTACGTATTTTCAACTATTCCAAGTTAATGTGTACCTGCGGGGCTACCATAAGGCTTGCCACTCACCTCAGTCGCGCAGATAAATGACAAAGAAGATGGCTAAATCAATATATGGACGACTGCCCCAGACATGTACAAAGACTTCTCAACAGCCAATAGCATTTAAATATTCATTCATAAATTTAATTTACTGCGTCTGTATTTAGTTTGTAGAACTTGAAGAAAAAAAAATTAAATATAGGTAAATAAGAGTTGTTACTCAATACTCCGTGATTCCAATATGATTCCGTGACCTTTGCCGTCGCTAGAAATAAGCACCATTTTGCAATAACATGCAACATAACGCCATCTAGCCACTCCTCTGGAAACCTCCTGTTTTCAACAGTTTTGCTAGTTGGCAATTGGCAATTATGTTGCATGTTATTTTTAACGATGGCAAAAGTCACTAATCAATGGCGGAATCATAGAGTATGAAGTGATAACTCTTAATTATTTAATCATTTCCTTCAAGTTCTACAAACTAACTAAAGACGCAGTAATTTATGAGAGAATATTTAAATGCTATTAATTGGCTGTTGAGAAGTCTTTGTACATGTCTGGGGCAGTCATTTTGCCAAATTGCCAACTCCTTTCGCGTCTCAATGATGTTTCTCCATAAAATAGCGCGCATTCATTATGATATGACATTAAATTGTGACAAAATGCGTGGCTGGGGTGACTGGCGTGCCTTATGCTACCCCCGCTAACCTATACATACCTACTTTGCTAGGATTTTTTAGGGTTACTTCATCGCGAAGCGATGACGTAACTCTTATTTAATTTTATTCTTGACATTTCCTTAGTCCGCCATACGACATACCTCGATTTTGATATTTTACTTCAACATTATTGACTGGCATGAAGCATTAACTTTAAAATTACAAAAGCTTATTAAAATCAAAATCGTATAATTTCAACAGTTATAACAACAATTCAACTTTAAAATATGTATTACAACAAAAATTACATACAAACAAATAAGCGAAACAATAAGCCATTAAACTTATGGCTCTGTAAGCTGTAGACCTCGCTTTGGCCGTTTACTACAGATAAACATTAAATAGGTAGGTATAACACGTACTTAGTAGCTAAACTGCTAATTTGTGACTTGAACTGCACTATATAATAATAATTGAAACAAAAAGTAAACTTTAGAAAACACCGACTTCCACAAACCCTATTTGATTAGATTGAGTTTAATACAAACTGTAACCCCTTATCCCCCCCCCCTTGGGGAATTAATTTTGTCAAATCTCATATCAGTGCTACACCACGCTACTAAGGAACCCCTGTACAAAGTTTCATGGCTCTAGGTCCACCGGTTTAGGCTATGCGTTGCCTGCCCGTCAGCCACGCATTGTATTTGCACCTGGTATTGAGCAGATCTGGTGGCCATATGTGGTCTTCATCAGCAGTTCCGCATCACAATATTATGCTTACCATGTGCATTTGCACGAGTTATTATGAAAAACACAAAAATCACTATATGTCTGCCTATAATATTTGAAGAGTTCCCTCGATTTCTCCAGGATCCCATCATCAGATCCTGACCTGGTGTCAATGGGACCAATGGGAAGGTAAACCCTTTCAAACAAAAAAATAATTTTCCAAATCGGTCCATCCGTCTAGGCGCTATCGAGGCACATACATAAAAAAAAAATAAAAAAAAAAAAAAAAAACAAATATCTGGACGAATTGTAAACCTCCTCCTTTGGGAAGTCGGTTAAAAAGTGGCTTTAGAACAGTTCTAGGTACCTACTTATTGTTTTCAAGAAGTCTTAATGCAGCCATCCATCACATCGGAATTTGCTTGAAAACTAAATATCACATTTGGATGATTCTAAGTGACTTTATGCGATTACTAGCTGCCCGTTGCGCGACTACGCAGCGCGTTTTAGGTACCTATTCCATAGTTACCGGCCACAAAACGATTCGTTCATCATTTTAGAAATCCATATCGACCCGTGTGACATTGATGAAACTCTTTTCTTACAAACTGTATGGATCGCATCGCACAAGTGTCAAACATAAGTTCCGGTTCCAACAAAGAGTTTGAACGAAGTAGTTTTTGGTCACGTCACTGGTTTTGGCCTTTACCGGAAATCAAGAACTCGTGGAAGAATGCTTAAAATAATTTTTATTTGTTAACGTTTCATCAGGTTTTTCTCTCACTAATTAACATTCTTTATTGTACGAATGTATTATTATCTTATCTGATTAGTTAAAAACCGTATTGAAAATAGTTGCGGTTTTAAAAGTCTTCAGCCGACCCTGACGTCACCGATTCCAATTTCCGTTACATTTCTTAGCCACTCGTGATAGCACCCGGCTAGTAGTAATTGAAAAGCAAATATATGAATAACCCACAGTTGAGAGGTTAAATAAATTTTACCCCCGTGCCCCAAGAAGTTTTACTTCAATAAAGTTGTTGGAAAGATTCTACCATACACAGATACTGGTTAAATTAACCGACTTGGTTTAAAATTAGATCTCACAACTTTTTACGGTAGAATAAACTGCGCAGGCTGCGAGACTGGCGTTTTTGTATATGCATATGCATGTTTTGTTGGGATCTCATTTCTTTTTGTAAGTAACTTTCCTTTTTTTCTTTTCGGGTACTATTTCTTGTGCGTTAGCTACCGACTTTCTCAAAGCCCACTCACTCCCTATCTCTATGGGCTCTTCTCTGTGGCTTTGATGTTACGATTTGTGACAAGTCTGGGCGGTGAATTATATAAATATAAATCATACCTCAAACCAAACCATACCGCGATTCAGGAAATGCACACCTATAGCGACATCTAATGGGGAATAGCGATATTAGACAATATTGTAACCGCTTTATTAGGGTTCCGTACCCGAAGGGTGCCAAACGGGACCCTATTACTGAGACTTCGCTGTCCGTCTGTCCGTCCGTCCGTCCGTCCGTCTGTCACCAGGCTGTATCTCATGAACCGTGGTAGCTAGACAGTTGAAATTTTCACAGATGATGTATTTCTGTTGCCGCTATAACAACAAATACTAAAAACCATACATTTTTTAACAAACGTGATTTTTTTTGCTCATTTTTGCTCGATATTGATAATGGTAGCAGGTAGACGCTTAAAGTGTTCAAAATATATTGAGTATATTATTTATTTAAAAAATAAATAATTAAATTAAAATTAAATTAATATTTAGGGGGGCTCCCATACATTTTTTTTTGCGGTTTTTTATAGATAATGGCACGGAACCCTTCGTGCGCGAGTCCGACTCGCACTTGGCCGGTTATTTAAATCATAGCTGGAACCAAACCATACCGCGATTCAAGATACACATAGCGACTAGCGACATCTAATGGGGAATAGCGATGAATCGAAGTAGTCCTGTCACCAGGCTGTATCTCATGAACCGTGGTAGCTAGACAGTTGAAATTTTCACAGATGATGTATTTCTGTTGCCGCTATAACAACAAATACTAAAAATCAAAAGAAATTTAATATTAAGGGGGGCTCCCATACATTTTTTAACAAACGTGATTTTTTTTTGCTCATTTTTGCTCGATATTGATAATGGTAGCAGGTAGACGCTTAAAGTGTTCAAAATATATTGAGTATATTATTTATGTAAAAAAATAAATAATTAAATTAAAATTAAATTAATATTTAGGGGGGCTCCCATACATTTTTTTTTGCGGTTTTTTATAGATAATGGCACGGAACCCTTCGTGCGCGAGTCCGACTCGCACTTGGCCGGTTATTTAAATCATAGCTGGAACCAAACCATACCGCGATTCAAGATACACATAGCGACTAGCGACATCTAATGGGGAATAGCGATGAATCGAAGTAGTCGTGTACTGAGCTTATTGATAATTAATATATTATGAAATTGGGGCTAAAATTGCGCAATGTTTGAGTTTTCCTTGGCTTTGCAGGCTAAACTCTAACCATGCTCAAAGTTTTAAGCTTGTGGGTTCGCTAGAAGTCACCTTTAGAGTTTTCATGATCGTGAATCAGTGAGTGTCAAAATTGAGGAACTTTGAATTGCTGTACCTTCAACTCTACTGGTTCAAATTTATTGAAATTTTGAGAATATGTCTTATGACATGGTGCCTTTTAGCCGCCGGGAATTCAGGTTTCTATCTTTATCCACAACGGAGTAACAGGTAGGTCAAATATGCTCTGAATGGCTTCCTGTAAAGGATGTTACTGCTGCGCCCGTATGTTTTGCTTTTTGCTCGACTTGGCTTGGGGGCGCTGCCGCGCCCCCAGATCTAAGAATGCTCAGAATCTAAGCTCGATCTGATTCCTGTAATACTACACATGGCGGGGTGTCTTAACTTGGCTTGAAACACTGCCGTGTGTCTTGATCCCATAGTGAAAAGCCAGCTTTAGACCGCTGCTGCTGAAAAACTTTACTATCAACCACCCCCTAAAAAAAATTCACATCAAAGAACAATTTCAGCGACACCAGACCAAAGCTGTAGCTACACCACTAACGATAACACGTATGGGCCTATTAGACTACGCTGTCGGCAGGGCACGATTTGTATAGACGTCTCACTCATGATGGAACGACTAGTAAGAGACAGTGAGTCAGACAGGGCCCTGCCGACAGCGTAATGCAATAAGCTCTTTACATGTAGATACAGTCACATTAAGTAGAGGCACCCTCATACAGTACCATTATAATTATAACCCTTGTGACGCACGAAATACGACCAGTACACAACTATACTAACTAGACTGTATTTCTACCGAATGCTATAAGCTATTATTATAAGCCCAAACTAATTCCTAAAAGCGACCTACGACCCTCTGGCCCTCAGGTAAACCACAATTTTCGGCACCCAAAACCTAAAATCCTAGCAATTTTCCGCTCTATTTATACGCAGGTTAGGTTCTCAGCGCAAGGATTTGTATCGTAGATTGGATGACGTGACGGATGAGATTAGAAAGGATACAAAAGCTACTGAGTAGTCGTGTGTACGAATTGAGAGGTTTATGGGGCTGAAAACAATGTTTATTTTATTGTTGCCTTCACAGCAAAAATAGCGTCACGGTGGCAGAGGCAACATTGCGTCACGAGTATCCTCACACGGGGTGGCAGAGGCAACGTTGCGTCACAAGTATCCTCACACGGGGTGGCAGAGGCAACGTTGCGTCACAAGTATCCTCATACGGGGTGCAGAGGCAACATTGCGTCACAAGTATCCTCATACGGGGTGGCAGAGGCAACATTGCGTCACAAGTATCCTCATACGGGGTGGCAGAGGCAACATTGCGTCACAAGTATCCTCATACGGGGTGGCAGAGGCAACATTGAAGCCACGTTTAGCCAGTTTTTATTATACCATTTTGTGTGAAAGGGCCTAGCTTGTTGCCTTTATACATATAGTTGTGTGTTTTGACCAGAAAAGCATTCCCCTGCGAATGATTCATTTAACATTTTATAAATAATGTACATTAACTGCCGCGGTCTGTAATGGCGGCGTTGATGGTCGCGCTGCTGGTGGCCGAAAGCGCAGCATAGCGCAGCTCAAGGCCTATACAGCGCGGTCAGTATTGAAACCTTTGATGGACAAGCTAGAATAAAGGCCGAGATCGCGAAGATCTTTGAAAGTTCGCTAAAACAGGCTAGAAAATCGTTTTCCACCAAACACTTTCATTTTCTGTCCATTTTCCACTGCGCGAACTTTTCGTATGCAAGATTTTATTTTTCCTTTGACTTCGGCGGAAAATTTTCTATCACTAATTCCGCCTCCATATTAATGTCCGGCGGTGTTAACACTTTGAATTAGAGGATTCTTTGCTTGTAAAACTCATTTTTCACAATTTATATGGAACACGGAAAGAAAATTGCAAAAATAAATCCCGCTCATTTGTTTTTTTGGCTTCCTGTCGTCACACAGATCCAAATTCTAGTCGAGTTCCGTGACATCGCCATCAGCGCCATAATCGATTACGTCTACAATGCCATCGTTTTGTATCGCCAAAACTGACTCGGAACGGCTTCGTAGACGCTGTAATCGATTTTGGCGTGATTCGGAACGGGGGGATTGAATAAAACCTTTTTGCACTACTACCTTTTTTTGTTACCATTTTTGAAACAAAGCTCGACAATAATTGATTTTGACAGGTAGGTTATTGCCGGTCACTACAGCACGACTGTAATGGTAATTGCCGGTCGCTACAGCACGACTGTAATGGTAATTGCAGGACACCTTGTCTGGCTCCTCCAAGAGCGCGGCAACGTCGATTTTGCTCAAAGAAGGTTGTCAAAGTAATGAGCACATTACTAGCTTTGTTTGAGTAAAGCAACTTACAGAACTATACCCAATTCATCTCTGGCCTATTTGAATTCAACTTATAATAGTACATTATGAAACAAGTGAGCTAAGTTGGTAATACATTTACGAATTGCTCACGAGTTTCATACGACGTTATTCAACACATTTGTGAGTAAAATTTATAATTATCTTTATCGGTAGGTACTCGACATTTTCGCAATAAAAACAATGAATGAAAAGTTTTATTTGTTGAAAACTGAAAATGGAGCGCACTTTTTTTTTGTTTTCGCTCTTTGACTCTGACTGCCAGGAAGCAATGCAAAAGCCAAACAACCAGCCAAATATTAAACATTAAAGTAAACGAAATACATCTCTGTTTTCTTAGTTTGCTTGTAATTTGATGTTAATAAATGTTTAGTCATCTTATTTTGACAATAACATGTATTAATTAATAATTTAAGTCAATTAAAGTACCCAAATTTTTCCAACATAAAAACTCTTTGCTGTTATTCTTGTCCAAAACCTATCCATTACCACACTAGTGTTGTAATATTATTACCGCACGCAGGCTCGAGCCATTGTCATTCTCCAAAATTATAAAAAAAAAAATACATTAAAATTAGTTTGACAGTGGGTACCAACGTCAAAAATTAGACATTCATTGACGGCTTGGTACCCACTGTCAAAATAATTTTAATGTCATTTTTTTTATAATTTTAATGTCAACATTGTTCCAAGGACTCTTTTGTCCTTACGCTACCGTGGGTGATAGGCAGCATTATGATTCTAAAACCAACTTTACGAGCAGGTGTGATGAAAATATTACAACCCTCCTTTTGGCTTCGCCATTTTTGGGTAAAGGGATTTCAGTGATCTGTAGTTGCAACCCTTCGACCTCACCCAAATTGACCAAAACATATCTGGGTTGTGACAAGTAGGTCATCAATAAATCGTTAACCCCCTACCCTATTCGCCGCTATTTATCCTCATTCATTTCATCGATTGACAAACTTCCTTAGGTTCGTGGAATTATGTTGCCCGTGTCGCCCCGTAGGAGAAAAAGCCTGACGACAACGACAATCAATAAATTGAATCAAAAAGTAAACTTTAGAAAAAACCGACTTCCACAAACCCTATTTGATTAGATTGAGTTTAATACAAACTGCCCTTGCCCCCCCCCCCCCCTTGGGGACTTAATTTTGTCAAATCCCATCTCAGTGCTACCCCACGCTACTAAGGAACCCCCGTACAAAATTTCATGGCTCTAGGTGTACCGGCTTAGGCTATGCGTTGCCTGCCCGTCAGCCACGCATTGTATTTGTACCTAGTATTGAGCAGTTCTGGTGGCCATTATGTGGTCTTCATCAGCAGTTCCGCATCACAAGATTATGCTTACCATGAGCATTTGCACGAGTAATTATGAAAAACACATAATTGAAACAAAAAGTAAACTTTAGAAAAAACCGATTTCCACAAACCCTATTTCATAATTTCATAATTTCTTTATTGCACACAAACAGTTACATAGGACAGTAAAAAACATAGAAAACGTGTACAAAGACGAGCTTATCTCTAATAAGAGATCTCTTCCAGCAAACCAAATAGGGATGAGACAGGTGGATTGCTAAGCAGGAGTAGATCGATTAGATCGAGTTTAATACAAACTGTAACCCCTTATCCCCCCCCCCCCCTTGGGGACTTAATTTTGTCAAATCCCATCTCAGTGCTACCCCACGCTACTAAGGAACCTCTGTACAAAGTTTCATGGCTCTAGGTCCACCGGTTTAGGCTATGCGTTGCCTGCCCGTCCGTCAGCCACGCATTGTATTTGTACCTAGTATTGAGCAGATCTGGTGGCCATATGTGTCTTCATCAGCAGTTCCGCATCACAATGTTATGCTTACCATGTGCATTTGCACGAGTTATTATGAAAAACACAAAAATCACTATAGGTCTGCCTATAATATTTGAAGAGTTCCCTCGATTTCTCCAGGATCCCATCATCAGATCCTGACCTGATGTCAATGGGACCAATGGGAAGGTAAGCCCTTTCAAACAAAAAAATAATTTTCCAAATCGGTCCATCCGTTTAGGCGCTATCGGGGCACATACATAAAAAATAAAAAAAATAAAAAAACAAACATCCGGACGAATTGTAAACCTCCTCCTTTGGGAAGTCCGTTAAAAAATCACTATTTATTTATAGGTCTGCCTATAATATTTTAAGAGTTCCCTCGATTTCTCCAGGATCCCATCATCAGATCCTGACCTGGTGTCAATAGTACTAATGGGAAGGTAAACCCTTTCAAACAAAAAAAAAATCCAAATCGGTCCATCCGTCTAGGCGCTATCGGGGCACATACATTAAAAAAAAACATATCCCGACGAATTGTAAACCTCCTCCTTTGGGAAGTCGGTTAAAAAGAAACATTTCTTTAATAATTGAAACAAAAAGTAAACTTTAGAAAAAACCGACTTCCACAAACCCTATTTGATTAGATTGAGTTTAATACTAACTGTAACCCCTTATCCCCCCCTCCCTTGGTGAATTAATTTTGTCAAATGCTATATCAGTGCTACCCCACGCGACTAAGGAACCCCTGTACAAAGTTTCATGGCTCTAGGTCCACCGGTTTAGGCTATGCGTTGCCTGCCCGTCAGCCACGCATTGTATTTGTACCTAGTATTGAGCAGATCTGGTGGCCATATGTGGTCTTCATCAGCAGTTCCGCATCACAATATTATGCTTACCATGTGCATTTGCACGAGTTATTATGAAAAACACAAAGATCACTATAGGTCTGCCTATAATATTTGAAGAGTTCTCTCGATTTCTCCAGGATCCCATCATCAGATCCTGACCTGGTGTCAATGGGACCACCCTTGAGGTATTACCTATACGCCGAAAAAAGATTTGTTCAAATCGGTTCATAATTGGCGGAGCAATCGCGTAACAAACATAGAAAAAACTCCTCCTTTTTTTGAAGTCGGTTGAAAACCACTGAAATCTTAGAGGATCGTAACTGGTTGATGTTGCTCAGGGAGCACTTATCCAGTGGAGAGCACATAGACACATTTTCCTTTGAAACACAACTCACCAATTTACGGGCGGCGCGGGGGACGAGGTAAGATAGCTGTGATTGGTCAGCCGCTGCGAAACTGTCTGGCGGCCCGTCATCGTACATAGGTTGGTTATGCGAACGTTTGTTGAATACAACAAACGTTTGGCGAGCCGCATTCCCCCGCAGGCGCAGTCAATTGGATATATAGTCTCTGTTGTTGCTATACAGGGCTTTTGTTCTGCCCTGGACTGCGATATTGCCTCGTGCAGACCAACACCGACACCTTCTATCTTTACACGCCCTAATTAAAAGTGCACGTGCTTGCTAAGGGTGTTTTCAAAGTACAAGTTAAAGCCCCAACGGGGGAAAAGATTTATATGTTTGAGAGTTAAGAGTATTGCGTAGCGGGTAGATATTTAACCGATTCCATGGTTTTAACTCAACTAATCAAAATATCCAGACTTTAATTTCAAGCAGTCTTTAGTTCGTTCGTTAATTTTGTCGTCTTCAGAATCACACGGTGCATAAACAATGTTGGGTTTTCCACATCAATGGCTCGCTGATGTTTCAAATAAGACGAAGGATCGGTGGCACAGAAGGATCCTTTTCTGCCTACTACGGTCCTGAGCGATTTCCACGAAACAGACAAGACAGATGGTTAATGCAACATACGGCGTCCAACTCTACTCCATGTCCTGTTTACGGATGCTATACATGCATGCATAATGTAACGAATGCAAAAAAGGTTTCCCTCGACTCACAAGTTCAGTCATTCATGCATGATGTTGCAATTGCGAATTAAGGGTTGGTGTCGCGTTACACAGTGAATGAGAAGAAAACTAGAGCCCCCGAAATGTTGGAGATTCTACGCCCTGTTAGGACTCATGAAAAAGAAGTCATTGCCCTAAGTGAGACATGAAACTTTACACAAGGAAAATGTTAGTTAGTGCTCAAAAATAAGCGGCAATTAGTGCTCTAGTACTAGAAAACTTTACACAAGGAAAATGTTAGTTAGTGCTCAAAAATAATCGGCAATTAGTGCTCTGGTACTAGTTATTATTAGATAAGTTACTATAGATTTACTACCTATCTAGATCACATAAAAATTCGCAAGCTGGTATGCTATTCACTGCTTTACTCCGCTTAAAATAAGGAAAGGACTAAAGCAGAGCCAGAGTCGTCCCCGTTCAATTTCCTTCCCGTGCTAGCTGCCTAGGTAGTAATATGTACACAACTTCGAACCAGCATTATCCTACCCAGATCGTGTTCTCTCCCACGGGAACAATTATGGCCGTATTTTTAGTAATCCTCCAGGTATTTTTGCCGGAATCGTCGTATTTATTGGCGCACCCTGTTTGTTATTGCCTGATCTATAGAGCCTCGTTACGCTCGCTTATGCTTTTAGCGCAGTGAAATATGAAATATGAAACAAGCGTTGCTTTATAAAGTGTTTCTTATGCTAGGTAGCGCTTGTTTGATGTTTTTAGTGCTCGAGGAAGGATTTTTCCTATGATATCCCGATGCAAACCGTCCCAATACAATTTTATCTGTGCCCTTGTATTCGTGACCCTGTGCACGACTAGTGTCCAAAATAACCAATTGCAATCAAAGATAATGTGGGTCATAAAGAGTCACAATGTCAGTTGTAAACCCCAGGTCTTGGATGTTTACATGTTTGTGATATTGCTGTTTCTGGTTTCCACGACACAGGGTATCCTAGTGTGGGGCCAGAAGCAATGTATGTAGTTTAAATGTGTTTTATTTTTATGTTTTTATCGTAATTCTTTGTGGTCTAGTAAGTGGAAATTTTAGAAAACAAAATGCTATGACGTAGCCGACCGCAGACGACGTGTCGCATGAGTGTGTGGGCGCGACAGCGAGAGCAGTTACCTAGCGAGCGAGTGAGACAGCGGTCTGCAGTTGCGGTCGGCTACGAACTTGCATCTTACGCAAAGGCGACGAAAGAATGAGACAAGTATGAAGCCAGAAGCAATGTTATGTGAGTATGTGCCTGTATGTAAATGTTTATGCTTTATGTTTTTAAGTATTTTTACTATATTTTGTATTTTTACTCCTTCAGTTGCTGACTTCACGATTGAAGGACCATTTACGTATTCATATGATTTTATTTTTAGCTGGATCTTGCCTTCCTATAGAGAACTTCTATTCTACCTGCTTTGTATCGCTTCTGTATCTCGTAGTTACGATAAGTCCGTCGCAATTCGGTGGGCGTCTCAAAATCAACCGATCTATCTGTAGCCAAGAAAATAAGCGAAAAGTAGATAAAACAGGACGCCATGGCAACCCTTCCAATAATACCATCTCGCCTCGCTCCCATGGCTCCACTTCACCTAGACCTCCTAGATTGCAAATGCGAGACAGATACACCGACTGGGGCGGCGCCCAAATAAAGAGGTACGATTCCGAGATGGATTGCAGACTGCAACCGCAGGCGACGCTGCGGCACCGCAACACCGCCACCACGGAATATGCGACGCGGCTGCAGGCCGCAGTGTCGCCGCGCTCGGAACCAATTAACCTTAAATGTTACAAGTGCGTGACGGACTGCAGAACGCAAACTGCAACCGCATACTGCAAGCGACACCACTTATTTCTATGAATCTTTATGAAATAGATTCCGAGCGCGGCGGCACTGCGGCCTGCAGACGCGTAGCATATTCGACACTATTGGTTTCTATGCATCTCTATGAAATAGATTCCGGGCGCAGCGGCACTGCAGTCTGCAGTCGCGTAACATTTTCTATGGCGGTGGTGTGGCGGCGCCGCAGTGTCGCCTGCGGCTGCGGTCCGTCCCGGAATCATACCTCGCCCCCCTGTAACGTCGCTCAAGTGCCAAAAGATCGTTGGAAAACTAGTGTCGGATATGTCTCGCCAAGATGTTCCCACCAGCCTACCCAGCCAAATGAGAGAGGCGGCTACTCACGTTGCATCTTGATGTGTTGCTTCGGCATCTTGTAGTCGGGCGGGTAGCACGCCTCGTAGAACACGAGGTCCGTCACCGAGGACACCTCCGGCGTGGGTATAATGAGCCCGGTGCATATCGCCCTCTGGAGGTGGTGTTCCTGTAGGGAAACAGCGACGTTACAATTTTATCGCGTTATTGTGGATCTGATGCAGAAATCGGACCAAATGGAAAGGCTATTAAGAACCAACCCCTGAGGGGTAACAGGATGTGATAATGATGATATTTATAGGACGTATTGGGGCGTTGTGGCCGAATGCAAATCCAAACTTAATTTAAGTCTAAAATGAATGTGATTCTGGCGCATTCACATTCTATAAAAGCAGAAACATTAAATTGACATTTTAATGTATGGGACAGAATATTACTGTCACCTTTCCAAAATTTTCAGTAAGCATATAAAGGTGCAGAATCAATACAATAGGTATTTAGTTTCTACTGTTTTTCATTCCTGCGCCACATGTTTCCTGTGAGTCCACTTTTTCTTACAGTCATGGGTTTTTTTGGACGGCAATCAATAATCACCCCCAATAATCCACACACTGTATTGGAGCAAAGGCGCAAATTTTCGCCTTATCATCGATAAGGTTTATTAATAATACTCATTACGGGTTAAGTGCCAATAAATGTTGTTTAGTGTGACGTCGACAGTTGAACCGAGCTCCGATTAGGAAACTTCATGTAATTCTGTTTTCATCACATCTATTCGAAAAGAGCAACTTTAGTACTTTACAAACAGGGACTCAAGTAGGTCTTTTAGTCCCTTGGGACTAAAAGTAACTTTTTAATTATGTTGCCAGTACATTATTTAATAATTGCTGTCACTATTCACTTTCACTACTATTCTAGCTGACGGACACAAATCAAATCAAATCATTTATTTGTGGAACATAGGTATGTTGGTATTTTAGATGTTATTATAATATTATTTTTACACATTTAAGGATATACACAATTTTGTCAATGTTGACGTCATTGATTAAATTGCGTGTCCAGAATCAACATAAGCACCTTAAGCACACCTCGGACACTCCATAGAACGCTCGTAAAATAATCACCTATTACTACTACATAGCCTAATGACATTTGTACACGTGCAAATGTGTGCATAAACTCGTTCGTTTGTGAATGTGTGCGTTCAGCTTCTATACAAAGTGTCTCCCGAAGAAGCTCCCCGACTCCGGGGTGAGGTGCGGTAACTGAACCCGCGCGGGGAAGGGAGTGGCCGTTCTGTACGTAGGTAGTACTATTATCTCTTCTGTGCCTTAAGTCACAGGTTTTTATCCAATAAGTATTCAGATATGGAGTAGTATATTTTATCAATCAATAGCTTTCGCAGTTCTCTTTTAAATTGAAATATATTGTCTATGTTACGAATTCTATCCGGTAAGTTATTATAGATTTTGGGTGCCATGCCAAAAATACTATTTTTAAATAAAGCTGTTTGGTGTAATCATCCCCCACCCACCCTGGCTTATGTTATTAATTTATTATGTAATACGAGTCTGTTTACTCAAATTAGCTGAATCATGTTCAGAGGCCGCCGCCGCACTAAGGGGCATTTGGCTTTCAAAACCGGTCATTAATATTCTGTACTAGTTTTTTGTTGGAAATCAGTAAAAATACAAATATAACAATGGAAAATCATATATTTTGATAAATAGACCCAAAAAATATAAAAAAAAAAACATTGATAAAAACAAATAAAAAATAAGATTTTTTACATTTCAATCAGTAAAACTTTGCTATCTTAAATAGTTTTTTTACACATAACATAACATACCGTCACGCCTTTTCCCGTACGGGGTGGCAGAGGCACAACTGTGCCCACTTTTAGCCAGTTTTTTTAATACCATACTAACTATAACTAACTAGGTATATTTACAATATAATAATATAATACCATACTAACTATAACTAACTAGGTATATTTCCAATATATATATATATTATTATTGTTATTATCATATCACAAAATTTCTTCAGAATTCGTTTTATGGTATGGAGCCATTAAGCCAACCTTCATTATTTTTGATGAACCTTTCTTCAACATATTAGCAGGATACCCATCTCTTCTTTAGTTCAGACTTGAAATAACGTATGTCCTGACTTAAAGTCTCGTACTCGTTTTCGGGAAATTTCACTATTTCTCGGAGCTGGTGTTCCATACAAGATAACTTTTCATGCTTTTCATCAATTGTTTTTGGCAGGGTATCTTTAAAAAGCCTAAATAGTGTTGCTCTAGATATCTCAATCATATTTGATAACGAACCTGCGAAAGAACAAACAAAGAATAAGATTTATGCAAAAACATTGAAAATTCGTCGACACTTTAAAATATTATTTCATGGAAGGGCTGGACAATGCTGGAAGATATTTTTACTGTTTTGATATGGTGAATCTCCATAGTTTATAACAAAAATAAATCTAGAACCCGATCTCACCCGACAATATAACAAAAACACTAATTTATAAAAAAAAATACAAAGACTAGCACAATTTTTCACTCGTGTTGATTCAGACTCCAAAAATTAAATATTAGTCAAAGTAACCTACAATTATTATATACCAAAATGAAGCACATACCTTGTTATTTAAAGTCCATAGCCAAAACTTTTCAGTATTCACTTCAAACAAGTTTTAACAGGTAGTGCAAGTCTGCGCAAAATCTCACGTGTCGAGAACAAAGGCGACCGTACTGCGCGAAGCTTTAGATCCCGACTACCTGACCACGACGCGCAAGGACGAAAGGGTCAAAAGGAGGCCGGTACGTGATAGTACAGTTACTTAGGTATACTAAAACGTGAAAGTTGACGTCATTTGCTAAAATTTGCAATTCTCACTTATGACCGGTTTTGAAGGCCAAATGCCCCTTAGTGCGCCGGTGGCCGACGACGACGGCCGATCGAATTAGTTTCTGCGAAATTAAATACAGAGAGAGAGAGAGAGGTAAAATGTTTTATCTTCATTTAGAAAACCTCGCCAAGCGCGAGACAAGAGTCGGGTCGCAAAGGGTTTCATTCAAGCTCAATCACAGAAAAACCCTCGGATGTAAACATCTTTTGGGAGTGTAGTTAAGATCATCATGAAACATCGTTGGTAAGCAGTAACACGTTTTCCACGAATCATCAGTATAAAGCGCTATTCGTAGAAGCACTATCCAGAATGTTCAAGGAAGGGTGTCGTACCCGTCCAGCCCGCATCGAGAAACACGACGATCTATCTCTATGACCTTCATGGAAACTAAACTACGACTATGCAATATCTAATAACTCGAGGTATACCCTATCCAATATATATATAACAGACAACTTGAGTAGCTAAACTAAAACTTCATAAAATCCACTTTTTAAAACTAGGGATGTTACCAAAACAATTGGAAAGAATCGACATTGTTTATTCAGTTGAACTAACAGAAGACTTGTCATCGCCATTACTGCTATTAGCACTCAGAGATATTTAATTTCATTTTCAACCATATCTAAGGTAACTGAAGAATCAAGAATAAAATGTTAGACATCTTTCCGATTCACAAATGTTTAAAGGGTGTATCGATTCTTTTGATTAATCGATTTCTATGAGCAAATATCCCCTCGCTCACAGGCTAAGATTGACATCTGTCAAGTTGCCTGTTATATTTGATAGGGTTTAGTCGTAGATTTGTAAGCATAACCACAAACCCGTTTGCCGAGTCTCTCAAGCGTACAGATTACATGAACCTTGGGATAGATATCACGCACGCCTAACGAACAGGAAACCAATACGACTATCATCCTAAGGGGCAGAAAGTTGCCACTGCGAAGCGCGCGTGCGACAAGTGCTATGGGGGACAATGCGAAAGCGCGTTTTACGATTTGCCAGCCCATGGGGGAAAAGTGTGACTGTGTTTAGGACAGGAAACCTGTAAATGATTTTGGGATGGCCAATGTGCACCAAAGTCAAAGGCATTTATTTGCACAAACCATAAAATATCAAAAAGTGAAAGTTAATTTTAACCTAAAACTTTCCACCTCAAACAAGCTTGGAGTATGTCCTCCCGAATTTGCTCGATTTCAGGTAAGGGCCTGTGCATGGGTGAGAGCGAACATTAATGAGATTTTTATACGACGATTATTGTTTAGCGTTTGGTCGCTGTCGTCTACGTCACAACTCAGCTTGAGCAGCCACTCGACAGCCTCTCCGTCAGCGGATAACAATCTTGAGCTTCATACAAATCGTTCCGATCGATAGGTTGATAGGTTTCGGCAAAGTCAAACCAAACAAATTCGTTGAAACAATACTATAAAACATAAACATGTGTACACTACACGCGCATATGATATTGCTCCACACACGCAAACACATACATGTATACGATACAGGTGCGAGTATATTAGTTAGTTTATACCCCGTTCTGAATCCCTGATGGACGAGCCTGAAAGCCCCCAAAGTTACGTTCGGTATAGTACCATATTGCTTAAAACCTTGGCTAACTATTACAAACTGAGTTCGTTTTGTTTGTCACGTACAAAAATCATTTGTACAAAAGCAAGTTAAAAAGGAACAAAAAATGTCTCCAGGGAAACCATGGTTGAACATGACATTGCGTCCTCCAGAATCCCCGAGCCTGATCCCCCAGCGGATCATCAGATTCACCAGGATCCCCTTAAGGTAAAAGGATGCAAAGTTGCATTCAAATTGTATTGTATATCTAACACGCATTATCTCAGATGAGGTGGCAGAGCCCATCTTCACATAACGTAACAGAGAAGTAGATGGTCCGTGAATTCCATAAAATCTTCATTACGCAACGGACAAGTCTATTTTGGAACGAAGCCCGGCCAGTCGTAATGGGGGAAAATCCAGACAGATCGCACCCCTTCTCTGATTCACTATGGCGACGGTTTTAACTACGCGTTCGATAAAGATATTACAGAACTATATTACAGAACTAATTGAACCGGCTTTGTTTATGTCTACAGCTTCTTCATCAAAACACAGAGTAATATTATAAATACCAGAGAACCGCAGTCTGTCTAATTACCTTTTGACGCTGAAGATGAGCAGATTTTGATGAAGTTTGTAACAAATAGTGAAAATTGGTGAAGATGATTTGGTTTTTAATGATAAAGTATACATTTTTTAGGGTTCCGATTCTTAAAAGGGAAAAAAATCGGTCAAGTGCGGGTTGGAATCGCACACGAAGGATACCGTACTATCGTATAACAAACCTTAAGCACTCAAAACAACAAAAGAAAAACATAAAAATAAATAAAAAAATCGGTAAAGTGCGGGTCCAAGTCGCACACGAATGGTACCGTACCATCGTACAACAAAAGTTAAGAACTCAAAACAATAAAACAAAAAGAAAAAGAAAATTAAAAAACCAGCCAAGTGCGAGTCGAACTCGCGCACGAAGGGTACCGTACTAAAACGTATGTGTTATGGGAGCCCCCTTAAATATTTATTTTATTCTGTATTTTAGTATTTGTTGTGAAAATTTCAACTGTCTAGCTACCAAGGTTCATGAGATACAGCCTGGTGAGACAGACATACGGACGGACGGACAGACGGACGGACAGCAAGTGTCAGTAATAGGGTCCCGTTTGGCACCCTTCGGGTACGGAACCCTAAAAAGATTATGCCCTCACGGTTATTTAAACTCACGACCTACGGCCTACAACATACCGGCTGAGCTACCACAACGATGTGGGTTGACGCGAGATATACAATCATATTAAAATGCTTGGGTGTATCAAAACAAGTCTTTTGTATGGGGACCCCCTTTAATTTACAACAAATACGAGAGATATTACATCTCTCGTATTTGTTGTTGTTGCGGCAACAGATACACATTCTGTGAAAATTTCAACTTTCTAGCTATTACAGACAGACGGACAGACGGATAGACGGACAGCGGAGCCTTAGCAATAGGGTCCCGTTTGGCACCCTTCGGGTACGGAACCCTAAAAACGACGCCAATAGCCCATACCATACCCATACAAAGTTACCCACACCGGTATGTAAAGTTGGCGTCGTTTAAAAGATATTGTCTCATTGAAGCTTCGAAATGACTTACGGCAATGTTTCCTCTTCAGATATAGTTCATTAAGTTAGTACAACAAAATAATGATTAAAAATATCGGTGGCCGCGGATAAACAAAATGACGCCTAAGGCCCATAGAAGGTTACCCAGACCCCTTTCTGCCTTTCTACAAAAATATTCAATTTAGTTTACATGGATGACCTTATACTTTAGTTTTTATGTGGAAACCTAATTACACGTGTAACGCTGTCCAAGTGTGATCGGAACCCTTGGTGCGTGAGTCCTACTCGCACTTGACCGTTTATTTATTCATTCATTAACTTGAGCAAGAATTATGCCATATCAACGATGTGATGCCAGTAGCTCAATGTGCGATGCAGACAAAGTGACAGGCGCCCGCTTGTGGAGATTTAAATGGCAAATAAGGCATTGAGTAATTACTAATTGCTAATTAGGCCAGTAAAAACTATACCCTTCGGGCGCAGTCGGGTAAAAAATCATAGAAAAAGCCTAGGCAGAGCTACGTCTGCACCGACGTTTAACCAAAACATCAATACCATCTATCTTTGTACTATCTATCCAGCCTCCAGCACCCACTGTTGAGTGAAGACTTTATCTCACTGTTGAGTAAAGACTTTATCTCACTGTTGAGTAAAGGCTTTCACGAGCTCTGTGCTGTGGCGCAGCGGTTGCGTTGGTAGGCAGATCTACCATGCGAGGGGTCCCGGGTTCGAATCCCGGCTGGGAACAAAAAACCCTAGATCTTGGATGTTTACATGTATAGGATGTCGCTGTTTCTGGTTCCCACGACACAGGGTATCCTATTGTGGGGCCAGAAGCAATGTATGTGCCTGTATGTAAATGTTTATATTTATCTTCATTACGCCATTTACCGAGTCCTGGGCCAACCTGCAGCCTTACTCCGTTGACCGTTACTCCAACCTTTTTTGAGATTCAAATACGATACACTGTTCAGATACATCACCATGGCAATCATGTTCAATCGAATACCTACTTCATAGTGATTTTTATTTTACCGAGTTTTCGGATCAAATTAGGCACTTAGAGCTAATCCGCTAATACGGGCTCTGATCCACTGCTGCCTGGTTTTGCAATTATAGGTATCAAAATCTCAATTCCCGTCGACCCTCAACCAAAGCCACTCTTCAGAGTGCCCAGAGTGCCCAGAGTCCCAGCGTAATTTGGCAGTTACGTAACAAGGTCAACGACCCGTACGCGGCCGGGCCGGCCGAGGCCGTAAGGTTAGGCGAGATACGACAGCCTATTTATAGTCGGCTTTTTCGCGAATCGCGTAGAATACAACTTTTATAACGATTTTCTGAAACGAAGATTGATGAGCCCACCGCTAGGCGTGCGAATAAACAATGTGACGATTTCAATGGACTTTCAGCTTTATCTCGTTACACTAAGGTGTATGAAGGGTTGTATAATGAATCGCGGTTTACAGTACATCGTTAAACACAAAGAGTGCATTAATAATTGAAACAAAAAGTAAACTTTAGAAAAAACCGACTTCCACAAACCCTATTTGATTAGATTGAGTTTAATACTAACTGTAACCCCTTATCCCCCCCTCCCTTGGGGAATTAATTTTGTCAAATGCTATATCAGTGCTACCCCACGCGACTAAGGAACCCCTGTACAAAGTTTCATGGCTCTAGGTCCACCGGTTTAGGCTATGCGTTGCCTGCCCGTCAGCCACGCATTGTATTTGTACCTAGTATTGAGCAGATCTGGTGGCCATATGTGGTCTTCATCAGCAGTTCCGCATCACAATATTATGCTTAACATGTGCATTTGCACGAGTTATTATGAAAAACACAAAAATCACTATAGGTCTGCCTATAATATTTGAAGAGTTCTCTCGATTTCTCCAGGATCCCATCATCAGATCCTGACCTGGTGTCAATGGGACCACCCTTGAGGTATTACCTATACGCCGAAAAAAGATTTGTTCAAATCGGTTCATAATTGGCGGAGCAATCGCGTAACAAACATAGAAAAAAAAAAAAAAAAAAAAAACATACGGGTCGAATTGAGAACCTCCTCCTTTTTTTGAAGTCGGTTGAAAACTGACGAACGGCTCATATTGACTCATTGTTACAGCTCTTGTCGGGTTTAGTTGTAAGTATAACTGCTATAATATGCTCTTCATGGCTGTATAGTTTACAGACATGTGGTCTTAGACGGCTGGCAATTTTGCCATATCTACAAAGCATGTACTGTAACATACATCGTGACTTGCAATTGCAGCCAATCATACAACACAGATCTCAGTAAAGTGAGCCATTTTTATTATCTTTCCTCAGTCAACGAGGGTAATGTCCACAGCGATGTAGCGCTAAAACCGCTGATACCATATACGTGTTAAAAGGATCGTATTCTTGCCATTCCATACCTGTCGGGTATAAGACCTGTTCTACTTCCCACCATGGTCGTTTCGACCATGCTTTGTGGTTGTGGGCGCCAAATGATTCTATGACACTAGGGCGCTGTTGCACACGGTTTTACTGGAAAGGAACTAAACTCGTTGGTAACTCAGGTTACTGACCAACTAGTAGGTAGCGTCGTGGTGCGACGCGTCCCATTTTATTACAAAGTGATTCAAAGTAGACTAGATAGTAATTCGCGACACTGATCCTTCCTTAATTTCAGATCCGTATGCAAAGCGACTAGGATCTTTCTCTATCTATTACTAGATCAGGCATAAGCGTAGTTTCATTATTTTTGGACCTTATTATCAAGCTATAAGGTTGATAACTTAGTAGGCATATGATAGACATAGCCATATACATTATATGGATAAGTGTCTTTTGAAGTATTTTTCCAATCAACATAAAAAGTGCCCATACACTCCTTTGTCATGATTCACATGGATGATAGCTAACAAAGGTCAATCACATCACGATTTACAAAACTTTGCTGGTTTAAATTGGCGTCGACGTCTGATTTGTACTAAAACATACCTACGCAAAGAAAGGCGAGCATATCTCTAACCTAAGATGTCATCTAGCAAACCTTGGTTGGAATGGATAGCAAGAGTAGACTGTTAATTATGTCATAGTAAACACTTATATGAATGTTTATTTTCGAATCTTATGTTCAGAGCCCCTTATTAGATCCCTACAACTAAATGTTAGAATTAGCAGAGTATTTGTCACACCCAAAACCGATTGTGAAGTGTTAAATCAACTAATCACTACGCTTGCTGCATACGATTTCGAGAATTTCGATTGTCGCATATATGAGGTCATATCTAATACATAGGTGGGTCTATGCTCGATTTCGTCAATAGTTGGGGTACACTTAGCTCTTTTACTTAACTGTATAGCGTTTATTTCGGAGGCCGGCCTTTTAAATTTAGGGGTCTCCTGGTAGCCTACATGGCCCTTAAACTTAGGTCAAAGCGAAACAACCGCTAGGTGGCCCCTGAAAGAAAATAAAGTGTACCCTAAAAGATAGGGATTGTTGGTGATTAGCCAGAATGACCATTCTGGTCTGTGGTCTACTCTAATAAAACGATTGCTCGTCGTTCTATCAGCCTTAAAATTAGATACAATACAACATTCTGTCTGTTTGGAATTTGTATTGAGAAATGTCAAAAAATCTATCTGTTTCTTTGAGGATTGTAGAGTCGGGCCGGAAAGAAAGTGAATATTATTTATGCGACTTTTTAATTTAATTAATTACCATTAACTTGACCGTCACATTAAATTTAAGTGTATGAATATGTATTATTGAAACAAAAAGTAAAATTTAAAAAAATCGGTTAAGTGCGGGTCGGTATCGCACACGAAGGGTACCGTACCATCGTACAACAAATCAAAAGCACTCAAAACAATAAAAAAATAAACAAAAAGAAAATTTAAAAAGTTTATGCCTTCACGAGGATTTGAACTCACGACCTACTGATTGAGGGTCTACTACATACCGGCTGCGCCACCACAGCGATGTGAGTTGACGCGAAATATGCTATCATATTTAAATGTGTAGTAAATATGTGTCTATGACATGGTTGCTATGACAATAAATAAACAGTTTCAGTCAAGATCTCCATTTTGAAATGCGTAAGTGTATCTAAACACGTCTCTTGTATCGGGGCCCCCTTTAATTTGCAATATCTCTCGTATTTCAGTATTTGTGGTTGGTGCGGCAACAGGTATACACATTCTGTGAAAATTTCAGCTTTCTAGCTATTACGGTTCGTGCAGACGGACCCGGTGACAGACAGGACGGACGGACGGACGGACGGACGGACGAACAGATGGACAGCGAAGTCTCAGTAATAGGGTCCCGTTTGGCACCCTTCGGGTACGGTACCCTAAAAAACGACTTCCACGAGAACCCCATTTGATTAGAAACCAATGTTAAGTGCTTTTTGAGTTTAAAACAAACTGTAACCCCCTATTTCCTACCTTTGGGGTATTAATTTCGTCAAATCCCATCTCAGTGCTACCCTACGCTACATAAGAAACCCCTGTACAAAGTTTCATGGCTCTGGGTCCACCGGTTTAGACATAGACATACGTTTATTCACTGAAGAAAACATGGGTCAGACAATTTCAAAGGCAGGAAATCGACATTAAATTGTAGAAGTAAACACGCAAGTATTTTTCGAAACAGAAGAGTTTAGAAGATGACGTACGCATGCCTCGCCAGTGAAATGGATCCAACTCAGCATAAAGCTGCAACAAGGATTCAGCGCTGATTTTCAGACTATGAGTTCCTTCGATTTCTCCAGGATCCCATCATCAGATCCTGACCAAGGTAAACCTCCTCCTTTTGTGAAGTCGGTTAAAAAGAATATTACATGGGGACCAGTAGTGTTGTGGCAGCACTGCACCTTTACGGCCCAGGAGTCCAAGTTCTACACCAGGTCAGGATCTGATGATGGGGTCCTGGAGAAATTGAGGTAACTCTTCAAATATTATAGGCAGACCTATGATGATTTTTGTGTTTTTCATAATAACTCGTGCATTTTCTCATGGTAAGCATAATATTGTGATGCGGAACAGATGATGAAGACCACACATGGCCACCAGAACTGCTCAATACAAATACAATCTATGTACTATGCGTGGCTGACGGGCAACGCATTGCCTAAACCGGTGGACCTAGAGCCATGAACCAATGACAAATTCCTTAGTAGCACTGAGATGGGATTTGGCGAAATTAATTCCCCAAGGGGGCGAAATAGGGGGTTACAGTTTGTATTAAACTCAAAAATCTAATAGGGTTTGTGGAAGTCGGTTTTTTTTAGGTTTTACTTTTTGTTTCAATTATTATCCTTCCGGTGTGTAAATGTAATCGACAATTTGTCGACAGCGAACTGAAAAAGCTGTCTCTCGCTCGACAGATCCATTTATCTTTGCCAAATATTAGCCTTGTCTTGTGTCGGTGTGAGCGCGTCGGAAACTCATTCTCTCAAAACACAACAAAACAAATAACGTAACGGCCAATTTTTTCAATCTTCTGATAACGTTCATCTGAGGAACTTGACAGTTCACAGGTACAAATTATCCCTGAAACATATTTTACTTCATTAGTAAAGGCCTGTGTCCCTCGGTGGGGACATTAATGGGCTACATTTACTTTACTTTACTAGTAGAAAGACATCGATTGAATTGTAAGCCGTTGCCTAGCCACGAGTCATGGTCAGGTTGCCGTGTTGAGACATACCAAAGGTCAAGCTATCCAGTGCCAGACAGACAGAAATGCCTAAGTTTTGTAGAGATCCTAGACCGGTCGTACCTGTTTCAATCAATTTCGGCGACCTTCTAGGCTATGACTCATTACAAAATAGGTTCGTGGGCCAATATATGAAGCGTCCACTTTACTATGCTGACCGTGAATTAAGATTTGTTTATAAAAATACAAAGCATATGACATATTACACCTCCGGAGAATGCAAATGGCAAGGAGTGCTATGAGTCGCTTGAAGAAAATATGGAAAGACCGAAATATCAAGAGGAATACCAAAGTCCGACTAGTACGGTCACTTGTCTTTTCCATATTTAAGTTAAGTTTTATAATCCTGGACAATCCGTGCAAAAATTCGCCAAAGGATCGACGCATTTGAGATGTGGTGATAGCGGAAAATGCTAAGAGTTTCCTGGACCGACTTCAGGACTTCAGTCTATACTCCAGGAATTAAAAATCTCCACTCGTCTCTCAAACATATGCATAAATAGAATGCTGGACTTCTTTGGTCACATTGCACGTAGAGGCCCTAAGTGCTTAGAGAAGAAGATAATGGAGGGAAAATAGAAGGTGCAAGATCAAGGAGAAGGCCGCCTGCACGCTGGTGTAGCCACCTTGAGTCACACGCAGGAATACTTGCAGCTTGGTCTACACGAGGCAATAATTACTTGCTACTACGGAACCCTTCACGGGCGAGTCCGACTCGCACTTGGCCACTTTTTTAAATAATATTCGGGCGAGTTTATCCCCTAGGAAAGATTTATTCCAGCAACCCATTTAACTTGGATGATCAGGTTCTTTCTTGTACGCCTATTTATCTGTGCAGAACAGAATATGAAGTAGATTTTAATCTAACTTCCCGATGAGGTAGAAGGGAGACCTTAAACTTTAAGGACGCTCGAGGTTAGAGGTTTCGAGGTTGAGTCTGATGCCTTGTTGAAAAGATATTTTTAAAGCTTCCTCCACCTGGTAGATGTCGGTAGGTTAAAATAAATTTAAATTAATGTTAAAAATTTATTCATAGTTTATATTCATATTTATTGCACACAGACATTAAAAAAACAGTCATACTAAAAATTGTGTACAAAGGCGAGCTTATTTCTAGTAAGAGATCTCTTCCAGCATACCAAGTTGGGATGAGAATGGTGGATTGCTGAGTAGGGGTAGACCCAAGTATGCATGTATTCCATAAAACAAAATAATTCTTATGAAATCTGGTAAGGTACTTTTTAACCGACTTCCCAAAGGAGGAGGTTTACAATTCGTCCGGATGTTTGTTTTTTTTTTTTTTTTTTTTTTATGTCTATCCCCCGATAGCGCCTAAACGGATGGACCGATTTAGAAAATTATTTTTTTGTTTGAAAGGGTTTACCTTCCCATTGGTCCCATTGACACCAGGTCAGGATCTGATGATGGGATCCTGGAGAAATCAAGGGAACTCTTCAAATATTATAGGCAGACATATAGTGATTTTTGTGTTTTTCATAATAACTCGTGCAAATGCACATGGTAAGCATAATATTGTGATGTGGAACTGCTGATGAAGACCACATAATATGGCCACCATATCTGCTCAATACTAGGTACAAATACAATGCGTGGCTGACGGGCAGGCAACGCATAGCCTAAACCGGTGCACCTAGAGCCATGAAACTTTGTACAGGGGTTCCTTAGTAGCGTGGGGTAGCACTGATATGGGATTTGACAAAATTAATTCCCCAAGGGGGGGGGGGGGATAAGGGGTTACAGTTTGTATTAAACTCAATCTAATCAAATAGGGTTTGTGGAAGTCGGTTTTTTCTAAAGTTTACTTTTTGTTTCAATTATTATCTTTAATTTATTCCATTGCAAATGCTAACAGATAAGAATTTTATGGCGAGCTGCGTAACTTCTATCCATTACGTGAGATGTTGCATAATATTTGGCATAATGAGGTGTAGAGGACGGGTCGCGCGTACCATCACACTAGTTGACAACAGCGACGATTTAGAAAGTGGAACTAAAATCGTCTGAGAGGTAACACTAGACCTGTCGTCTCTTCGTTTCGTGGAGAATATCCTACTAAAATATATTTAAAAATCCGATATAATTTGAGGCAAATGAAATAATTTAGGAGAAAATCACTCATTATATAGTAAATCAAAAGACAGAGTCACGCCCTTTCCCGAACGGAGTGGCAGAGGCACAGTTGCGCTAATAACGTTAAGTCAGTTAAAAATAAGTTGAATCAGCGTAATACAAAATCACAGCTAATTTTTTTAATTCTGTCCATTCACCAATATACAGATAGGGTTCCTGGAAACCACTCAAAGTAGGTATTCCTACTGCAGCTGTAGGATTCCCGAAAATTAAACCAAAACGCAAAGACACATGAAACATGTATACCTACCTAGTACTGGGTACAGTCAGCACATCTTGAAGCTTGCAAAACGTTAATATTGTTTTGCGCGCACCAGAGACTATATATCCAATTGACTGCGCCTGCGGGGGACGATGACCGGCCAGACAGTTTCGCAGCGGCTGACCAATCACAGCTCTCTTACCTCGTCCCCCGCCGCCCGTAAATTGGTGAGTTGTGTTTCAAATTAAAATGTATCTATGCGCTTTCCACTGGATAAGTGCTCCCTGGCGCGCACGAGCCAAATCTTTACAACACGTGGTAAATATCCTCCCTATCTCGCTAGCTTCATTTCATTATAATTCATTTATACTTTATTGCACAAAAACATAAAAAACACGTAACATTTACGGAAAGATAGGCAAGCTTATATCTAAAAAGAGATTTCTTCTAGCAAACCTAGACATGACAGGAAAAAAGCTTACACCCTTACATACACTTTATACTTTATTGCACAGAGAACATAAAATAGACACTTAATATTGGGAAAAACATATACAAAGGCGAGCTTAGCCGTAGGCTTCGTCAGGGACTGAAAGTAGGGCACGCGTGCCTCCCTCGATATGTCAGCATAAACCTGCGTATTTATCAAGGCCTCGAATACCTCGATTCCTGCCTGTCTACCAGAAAATTTGCTCGGATTAAAATTCTCTTTTATCGGGTCATATAAAAACGGCTAGTTTTTGATTAGCAAACAACTGGTTTTGTCTAACAAAATCACAGAATTGCGCGACTTAAAATATAAAATCCGTACCGTACTATCGTACAACAAAACTTAAACACTCAAAAGATTTAAAGATTTAAAAAAGATTATGCCCTCACGGTGATTTGAACTCACGATCTACGGATTGAGGGCCCTACAACATACCGGCTGGGCTACCACAACGATGTGGGACGATGCGAAATATACCATCACATTGAAATGTGTGGGTGTATCAAAACAAGTCTCTTGTATGGGGACCCCCTTTAATTTGTAATATCTCTCGTAATTCAGTATTTGTTGTTGTTGCGGCAACAGATATACACATTCTGTGAAAATTTCAACTCTCTAGCTATTGGTTCGTGCTGTAGGACCCGATGACGGACAGACGGACAGCAGAGCCTTAGAATAGGGTCCCGTTTGGCACCCTTCGGGTACGGAACCCTAAAAATAGTCACTGCTTACGCAAATATTGATTTTATCACAAAGCCACATACGAATGTTTCCATCCAGCATATGTAAATCAGAAGTATGTTGTCGGTAGGTATTTACATGGGAGTCTGGGAAATAGAACATTTTAGCGGTAGAGCGACCGCATATTAGGATAGTAAAATACGGCGCTGGATAATTCAGAATTTCAGGTTTCAGCGCCACTTGGATTTACGAGAGCGTGCAGCTCGGCAGCTACACGGCGCGGTATCTGGAGAACGCAAATCCCTTTGCTTGAATGTCGGAGAATCAGTTTAGAGACGATGAGCTAGAAATTTTAATTGCTGGCCCAAGAGTGTTTCTTGGGCGTTTCATAGAACCTGTAATGAGTGAGTGCAAGTGAGAGGACATTAGGTTTGGTATTGTATGGGGCTTGGCTGTTTAGAAGACGAGAGCCTCGATCACGAACGTTTTCGAAATCGTATAAAACGTTTTCGAGAACGCAGGAAATTAGATTTTATGTCATAAAGAATAAGAATCACTGACATTTGGCTTTTCGATAGTTTTCTATTGGATCTTTGTTCGTGATTGGGCTACTGAAAACTTTTTAAGAGCGATAAGCGTGAGATTTCTTCTTCTGTACCTTCCTTGCCTAACCTACCCTACATCTATACAAAACATTTGTTCCTACATACAAACAAACGTACCGATTTCATCCAATTCTTTATTCTTTCCTTTTCTTTCGATCATAGGGACTACAATCGTGCGGCACCGTCGAAACTCTACTCGACTGTACACTGAACAAAGGCACCGTAGGAAATGGAGAAGCAGAATGTCCGTGTGGGTTTAGTCCTCATTGCGTAGCTACCTGTAGGCCAGTTATGGTTACTAAGAGAATGTAGGTTGCGGTACACCTCTCTTTGTTCGTCCACGTTCGTCTGTGTTTGGGAAAATAGACCCATTGCTTGAAATGTGTGTAGATGCTAGGTATGCCCGTATTGCGTTCATCGCGAGGATTTCAACTCATTTCAAGCTTCCATTGTTGCGGCGATTTGCTAGCCGCACCAAGGGTTCCGATCACACTTGGAGAGCGTTACACGTGTGATTAGGATTCCACATAAAAAAAACTAAAGTGTGATGTCATCCATGTAAACAAAATTGAATATATTTTGTAGAAGACAGACTTTTGCAAATTATCAAACTGGCTTAATGTGGGGCTAAGTGTGCATCTGGCAACCCGTTAGGGAAAAGGTGTGGCGCTATGTTGTTGTTGGTAGTTATTCAACGATTATCTACACCACCGCCACCAAGCCAAGGTATCCTTGGAGATACGAACTTTATTGGGATAAAAATAATATCTTCAATTGACGTCGGAAACCTAACAGAGAAAGTACACAAAGAAATAAGAAATGAAGTAAGATTAAAATACCGAGAATCAGATAGCATGAAGAGCCGAACAGAAAGTAAACGGTGTACGTTACGCACCCTGATAAGAAAACAACTCAATATACCACAATAATCGGTCAAGTGTGAGTCGGATTCTCACACGAAGGATTCCGCATCATCGTACAAGAAAAAGTTCTTCTTTAGAGACACCAGTTATTTTTCGTGTAGTTCATTATTTGTCGCTGCAGCGGCAACGGATATCAGTCTGTTAAATTTTCAACTCTTTACAAAGGTTCGTGAGATACAGCCCGCTGACGAACAGACGGACAGAGTACCGTCCCGTTTGGCAACCTTTGGGTATGGCGCACCCTAAAAATGGTTTGCAATATACTCTGTACACCACGCTAGTCAGCTAGCGTGATGATAAACAGACTCTGCGTTATGATGAAGCTAATGGGACGCTTCAGCCGTAGAATGAAACGTGTTACGTTTTGCCCTACATACGAGGAAGCGACTGCTGGTGGCATTAACATGCTACAGCGCAGCGTAAGGTACAATGCAGAATGGTGTTGAGAATTTTATAATGAAAACTGTGGCAGATAGAATACATTTTCAATTTGGAATTGTTAGTATGAGATAACTTTGAGTTTCAATTGCTAAAATATGAAGAAAAGAAGAAAATAAAGGTAGAAAAAGGTTTTAGAAATGTGTCCATATGACTTATGCGAATATTATAATTATAATCTAAACCCTGCTCATTGTATATTATGAAGTTATCAAACTACACTATTATGTCATTTTATTTTTTTATGCCTTTGTGACTGTGTTTTAAACTGTATTATAATTATTACCTTTTTAGATGTTTAAATATATTTAAGTATCAGATAGATGTTAAAATTAATTATCTGCTACACCCATATATGGGTAAATTTACACTGATACACTAGCTACTGTACTTATCATAAGATCTTTATAAACGTGTAATTTATGGCAATAAACGACTGAACTGAACTGAACTGAAAAAGTTATATTTCAAGCGGGGCGATGGGTTCTGCCTTGTTTACAAAGACAAATGCACGTGGAGATAAAAATACACGAAAAAGGCGATAGGAAAGTACCTACATTATCGTCGTGTTGATATTGATAACGAAACGAGCACCATATGCTTAACCCTTAACCACTGACGTACGAATGTGGTACGTCACCCAAACGGTTTTCCGTTGAAAACTTCAGCTTACGCGGGAATTTCTACGCGTCCTTTTTGGTAGTTTCTTAGTCGCCAGTGAGTGATACGTGTGTGGCAGTGGGAAGCGAATGCCTGCCACTTTCCTAAGCAGGCGAGTTTGACTACCCGACGTATGTGGTACGTAGCGTCAGTGTTAGTGTGACTTTTTTAACAATTAACATACAATCTGATCGCATTGTGTCCTACAAGGACGAATATGGTGGTAGAGAATGAAGAGGCTCCTGCTTGTGATTTGGATTCTGCATCTTCTGAAAACGACATTACATTGTCACATATTGGCGCGAACTGGCCGCCAGGTTAGCGTTTTGTACAGATACGATTGGTGAGAGAACAATAATGTTTACAAAAATGAGTAACAATTTTATTGTTGTTAAAAAGTGCTTTATGTTATGATTATTATTATTATTATTTTAATTATTTTTTCAATTATTATTATTAATGATCCATGACGTGTAATTAATATTATCAATAAATGATGTCTATGTCTATGGCAATTGTGATTTTTTTCTTATTAAAACCGTCCTTAGTAATTAATAAAACCAATAAAAGAAGTTTCTATTGTTATAGAATATTTATGTTGTACATAAAAAAATATGTCTATGTAATTTTGATTACCTGTATGGTTATCGATTAATAAATATTCCTCTATTATTATTACTAATCTTTTTTATTAATTATTCCTATTTGATTTGAAATAGTCTAAATATAAATAAATTGCACTAATCATCAAAGTTTCACTTTTTTGATGCATCAGAAGTTCTTAAATGTAACGTACGTATACCATACGTACGTCAGTGGTAGTGTAACAAAATGACACGTCAGTGGTTGAGGGTTAATGATTATTTTTCAGCGATAAACCTGCACCATAAGTCAAATGTACCGTACCGAATATTGTGGTGGGAAAATTGATAGTTTTCCTAAACTAAACAAGCTAGTGCTCTCAACTGAGTGCACTTAGAAATTATCATTTACCGGGAATACACTACCCTCCTTATAGCGCAATTGGGTCAAAAGTAGATTTTAGTTTAATCTATCTCATAAACTATGAGTGTGCTTTTAATTTAAATCCGTTCAGCTGTTTTTGCAAGATTACTAATAAGTTACAAACATACAAACCGTCGGAATATTGTACACAACATACATATATATGTAGGATATCAATTTGACATAAGCTGCGTCGATTTTACTTCGTAGGTAGTTTGCGAATAAGGCAGCTTATCAGCTTAGTCAAATCTACTTTGGAATTTGGATCCCTGCACTATACTGTCTGAAGTAGGCCCTACTCGTAAATTCACGATGCGACACAAAATCGGTGACTCGGAAAATTACATTTACCCGCGCTACTTGGAGGAGCCAGAAAAGGTGCCGGCAATTTCCTATTACTGTCGTGTTTTAGCGACCGGCAATTACCTACCTGAGAAAATCAATTATAGTAGAGCTTTTTTTTTTCAAAAATGGTAAAAAAAGTGGCTAAGTGCGAGTCGGACTCGCCCATGAAGGGTTCCGTAGTAGCATCATAATACACCTAGCCCAAACTTCACTATCATTCTTCACCAGGAAATAATTACCTACTTTGTTTTTCATAGTGTCTGTGTGTCTGTATGAATGACAAAATTATCTTTGCGGTTTTTAATAAATGTTTTATATCTTAAAAGTAACAAATATTCTTACTTGCATAGCTCAGTGGTAGGGTGTGGGTAGATTGGCTTGGCAGGACGTCGAAGAATGCTGTCTTGTGTGAGCGCCAGTATCTCTCAAATCAACAGATACAAATTTATAATAAAACAGCTTCTCCGACGTCCCGTACGACATAGACCGTTCCGGGGGTAAAAAGAAAAGAAAGAGTCTTGCTACGGATATTTATGGAATTATTATCACAACGTTACAATACTCTGGTGTACAAAATATGTGGGATATATACAATTTTATGTTTATCTAGGTTTAAACTTACATTGCTATCTAATAATACTTAAGTCGTGCACGGGTAAATCGGCCGTACTTGACCGCGTTAAGTTGTGTTTGAACTGTATTTGGCGGTGCTGTCAAAAGACTGGTACAATTAGCCCTTGTTAGTCTACGTAATCTAGTTTATAAGGCTCGAAATATAAACGGCCCAAACATCTAAAATGGGTGACTTG
The DNA here is from genome assembly GCA_963457715.1 of Argyresthia albistria. Taxonomy (NCBI): domain Eukaryota; kingdom Metazoa; phylum Arthropoda; class Insecta; order Lepidoptera; family Argyresthiidae; genus Argyresthia; species Argyresthia albistria. Next base: position 975,210 of record OY735279.1, on the reverse strand, counting down.
AACTTGACTAGAACGCAACTGTCTAGGTGGTACAAATCGGACTATGTGGAATGGTTGGCATACGCAGATGGCGAGGGAGGCGGATATAGATTTGATATAAAACTTTAAGGGGCAGAGGAGGGAGGGGCAGTGCCCCCCTGTCTCGAAGCACATTTATTATTACTCTTCAAATAGTAATATCATTCTATAACTCAAGTCTACCGGTCAGAAATGTACAACTGTTTTCCTCGTAACGACTATTATTCATAGTAGGTACCATGTTCTGACTTCTGCATATCAGTTGTAGGCACATTGTGTAAAATAATTCTGTAGCTCCCGACATTATTTCTAGATTCTAAAATTTATTTATTCGTAATGTTTCTAAATTGTTTTCGAACGAGTAAATCTTAGATTTAGATTTCTTTATTAATCCATATAACACACTTACAGTTTGCACCAACACATGTGAATAGTAATAATACAGCAAAATAAATAAAATAATACAATAATTTACAAAACAAAAAAAAAATACTAAAATAATTTAAAACATTAATTACTTATATTACAATTTACAATTACAAATTATCAATAAAATCGATGCTTAAATACTTATTAACCATTTGAGTAAATTGCCAAAGGCGCATGACAAAAATGTCAGTTTCTGGGTACTGAGCGATACACCCATTCAGCAATGTCAGTGCATGGCAGGTGGGCGCGTGTCGAGCGTGCTTATTGAATGTAAAGTAAATGTAGCCCAGACACGAGTAAGATTGAGCCATATTTTTTTCTTTTTCTTTTGTAAACACATATTTTTACAAGCTTGAGATACATATATATATATCTATATAAAATGTAATCATGATTATTTTGTTAACAGCAGCCCCAACTAAAATGTACCTGTGGATGATGCTGTGGGCTTCACAATAAAACATTTTTGTTTTTGTAATAGTTAGTTACATCTATGTATTGTGTAGTTGTTTTTCGTCCCAAATATATAAAATAAAATAAAATATTCCACCAGTCTGGCTCAGTGCGGGTTTGTGGAGGCGTGTCGGGCTAGTGGCCAACCCGACTGTCAGAAGCTTATCAAGTTGCCCTATTAGAGCCTCCGACACAGCTTTACGACTACTACCACCGAGTAGCGATAGTAGCCGGGGGACCTACAGCTTAATTAACGTGTCATGCGAACACGGAAAATCATGTTGGCTAATTAATAATCTTGTTGGACATTTTTAATTGTGCACATTAGTGGCATACCAACCAACACCATTAATGTCAATGCCTTATTGGGTCTGATAGATTCCTAAAACCAGAGCTTTGCCAAAATATCACGCAAGAGCTATAATATCAGTGATGTTTGTGCCTTGTGCCATTGCCTTCCATAACGATAAGTAGTTATGTTAAAAACGCGTTATCATAAAAATACTATATTACATTGTGGATATATTATTATGTAGAGATAGTATGCATACGTGATTGCAACTTATTGCACCATATAGCCACTTCATGCGTGCAGAAAAACATGATGATTCATAATCATAAGGCGTACAAAACAGCATTTTTACAACATTTTATGGCGATGGCTAAGCAGAGCACACATTTAGATACAATGTTTCCTTAAATCACAATTTGATTACGACAAGGTTCCTACTATGCTGCCACGGGATTAAGCTTCAAGGCTCACACAGCTGTGATATCTTTTTTACGGGTGAAACAAAAAAAATAATTTAAGCATGCAAGGTAAGTAAAGGATAGATAAGACTAGGCGACGACAGATCTGGGGGCGCGGTAGCGCCCCCAAGCCAAGTCGAGCAAAAAGCAAAACATACGGGCGCAGCAGTAACATCCTTTACAGGAAGCCATTCAGAGCATATTTGACCTACCTGTTACTCCGTTGTGGATAAAGATAGAAACCTGAATTCCCGGCAGCTAAAAGGCACCATGTCATAAGACATATTCTCAAAATTTCAATAAATTTGAACCAGTAGAGTTGAAGGTACAGCAATTCAAAGTTCCTCAATTTTGACACTCACTGACTCACTGATTCACGATCATGAAAACTCTAAAGGTTACTTCTAGCGAACCCACAAGCTTAAAATTTTGAGCATGGTTAGAGTTTAGCCTGCAAAGCCAAGGAAAACTCAAACATTGCGCAATTTTAGCCCCAATTTCATAATATATTAATTATCAATAAGCTCAGTACACGACTACTTCGATTCATCGCTATTCCCCATTAGATGTCGCTAGTCGCTATGTGTATCTTGAATCGCGGTATGGTTTGGTTCCAGCTATGATTTAAATAACCGGCCAAGTGCGAGTCGGACTCGCGCACGAAGGGTTCCGTGCCATTATCTATAAAAAACCGCAAAAAAAATGTATGGGAGCCCCCCTAAATATTAATTTAATTTTAATTTAATTATTTATTTTTTAAATAAATATTATACTCAATATATTGTGAACACTTTAAGCGTCTACCTGCTACCATTATCAATATCGAGCAAAAATGAGCAAAAAAATCACGTTTGTTGTATGGGAGCCCCCCTTAATATTAAATTTCTTTTGATTTTTAGTATTTGTTATAGCGGCAACAGAAATACATCATCTGTGAAAATTTCAACTGTCTAGCTACCACGGTTCATGAGATACAGCCTGGTGACAGACGGACGGACGGACGGACAGACGGACAGCGAAGTCTCAGTAATAGGGTCCCGTTTGGCACCCTTCGGGTACGGAACCCTACTAAAGCGGTTATAATATTGTCTAATATCGCTATTCCCCATTAGATGTCGCTAGGTGTGCATTTCCTGAATGGTATGGTTAATGGCGCGGTATGGTTTGGTTTGAGGTATGATTTATATTTATATAATTCACCGCCCAGACTTGTCACAAATCGTAACATCAAAGCCACAGAGAAGAGCCCATAGAGATAGGGAGTGGGCTTTGAGAAAGTCGGTAGCTAACGCACAAGAAATAGTACCCGAAAAGAAAAAAAGGAAAGTTACTTACAAAAAGAAATGAGATCCCAACAAAACATGCATATGCATATACAAAAACGCCAGTCTCGCAGCCTGCGCAGTTTATTCTACCGTAAAAAGTTGTGAGATCTAATTTTAAACCAAGTCGGTTAATTTAACCAGTATCTGTGTATGGTAGAATCTTTCCAACAACTTTATTATCGTATACTGTTAAGTACCTACCTAATTAGTTAACTAATAACATTTATAGTGATCGGATCAATATAAGACATCTTTATTTCTTCAATAATAATTAGAATAACTTGGCAATCGCGCTCAACTGACCACTCTATAGCACCCAGAGCACAAATGAATATTATTACTCAACACAACATATCCTTAAATAAAGATAAACTTAACTAATAAGAAAACAACGAATTATTTCGGAGCGAGAGCAATAGGTACATTACGTTGCACACACGGTCCTATAGTCGACAACTTTTCTACGTGCGATTGCCAAGTCATTCTAATTATTATTGAAGAAATAAAGATGTCTTATATTGATCCGATCACTATAAATGTTATTAGTTAACTAATTAGGTAGGTACTTAACAGTATACGATAATAAAGTTGTTGGAAAGATTCTACCATACACAGATACTGGTTAAATTAACCGACTTGGTTTAAAATTAGATCTCACAACTTTTTACGGTAGAATAAACTGCGCAGGCTGCGAGACTGGCGTTTTTGTATATGCATATGCATGTTTTGTTGGGATCTATTATACAATTATGATGACGTTACCACAGCTAGGATGACGTCAGCAGATAGATACCAAGAACCAGAGCCGCCGCCAGTATGGCTTCTCTGATGTTACGGATACGACTAGTGGTATCAGAGGATATTTATCTAAAGTTGCGGCGATGGGCTAGCCCCCTGTCACGCAAATTGGAGTATTGCCACCAAATATGGGAACAGGCGTGAGGTGTTGATTACAAAAATTTCGTCTGTGTCTTAGGTCTGCTGATTTATAAGCCTCCACAGACAGCATTGTTGGGACCCGTATCACGCAAAGAGAAGGTTAAAAATAATAAATATTACCGGCTAAAAATAACAAGTCTTACGAATAAATAAAATAGACATTTTATTTCAGAAATACCATCTGATTCCCAAGTCGCCCACTTTGCGGTATAGACGACGTCTCGAATCGATACTCAGTCAGCTGCAAAGAGTTAGCTCGGCCAGCAGCGGTGCCGCCACACGTGCAGATATTCGACTACAGCCAAGCCAGGATTATTTTGCCGGTCGAAATAATATTACAAAGAAGAGATGGAGATAATTCATACAGTCTACATAATTCATAATTTAGTTATTCCCCATATAAAAAAGTGATTTCCAAGGGTCTTTCGGCGCGTGAGCCTAACTCTTTATTAATCTGTGGCGTGAGTAACGTTTACAGGAGGGTGCCACTTCTACGCAATCTAATGCAACGAACCAGTCAAAAAACGTTGGATCCACCTGTCAACGCAAGCCAAAAAAAAACTTATAGCTTTGATGTCATAGCTTTGATTTGAGCATATCGGTAATTTTTGAGATCTTGGTTGTGCATCCGGGCCTACGTCAGGCGAAAGGGGAATATAGTAAGATAGGTTCTCAAGAAAAACACTACCGCTTCAAGTGGCATAAAATACAAACAAACTTTCTAATAGTAAAGTCAGATATATGCATAGATATGTGATAACTATTATTATGCATCTATTTGAGTGTCTTGCTTGCGTGATCAACTGATCACTTAACTGACGCTGATTGTACTAACGAGCTCAATATGTCAATAACAATACAATATTATTCCTATGAGCCACTGGCTTCCCGCAATCTAATAAATAACATTTCAATGTCATGAGCGGTAGTAACGAAAGCAGCGTATTTACGATTTGAGAACACCGATTGACCAGTAACTTTAGAAATTTAATTAAGTTATGGTTTATGTTATATGATAACAAGTCTAAGGAGATACCAATTTTTTGTAAACTACAGGCTTAACAATACAACCAAAACTGAGTAGTTTTATGAGGTAGTGAAGCGTAGGCAGATTTTACATTACACGATATGCAGACCTCCCATTTAAATCTTGCGCAGAACAGACTCAAAAACACCATTCCCGCAACGCACCACTCAAAACCTACTCAGCTATTCGCTAAGATCGTAAACGAGCCAAGCGCCATTATTATGATTATTATAACGTATAGTTGACACCTATCGCGTATTGAATTCCTGGCTACATCATTGTAATGAATTATTTATTTTACGATTTCTGATTACCAATAACTTGTGCCATCAGCATCATTCAAATCAGTGCAACTTCCAAATGGTCCACAGAAACACAAAAATCACTATAGGTCGCCTTAATATTTGACGATTCCCTCGGTTTCTCCAGGATCCCATCATTAGCGAACCTAACCTAACCTAACCTGTCTCACTGGCACCAATGGGAAGGTAAACTAAACCTTTCAAACAAAAAAATAATTCCAAATCGGTTCATCCGTCTAGCTAAGCGCAATCGGGGCACATATATGAAAATATAATAAAAAATATCCCTACGAATTGTAAACCTCCTCCTTTTGTACGCTTATGCCCACCAGTGGGACACTATAAGGATAAAATATGCACGTGCCTGACAGGGAAAACAGAGACCCAGTAGAGCTACTAGAATTTGTCTCTGACAGTCACACTGTAGGGTTTCACGTAATCCAGAAGCACAATACAGCTTGCGCAACATTGCGGGTTCGATGTTGCAGCTACACCAGAGGTATAGATAGGTAAGAAACAACACATATTTCTAATATTACATATTAATATATTACGTTATATACAAGTTAACGATAATGAACAACATAACATAGAATCACGCCTCCTCCCATTTCCCATAGGGGTGGCAGAGGCACAGTTGTGTCCACTTTTAGCGCTAGCCCATCGCCGCAGCTATGGAGTAATGAAGGTTTCCTTACGATGTTTTCCGTCACCGTTAGAACGAATTAGGTATTATTATATTACTCTTTCGTTGGTAAAATTAGTCTTTTTACTGATGATATAGATATTTTACTGGCAATTCCATCATTTACACTGGTATTCATTATCTTACGATTCCGTAAATTTTAAACTGGTAGTTTAATTACATGCCTAATACATATTTATTTGTCAACATACGCCATAGTAAAAATAAAACCCGACCAAATGACATTGCTCGTTAGTTTAATTTTAGTTACCTAGTTAGTTTTATTTCGTTACTATGAGTTCATTGAATTTGGTATAAATTTCTAGTCTCTGGCAGGGCCTTTAGTTGCCTAGTTAATTTTCAGACTCGATTTTTTTGTTGTGATGTGGACGCCTTTAGTATCATTCTGAGTACCTTTAAAATAACAAATTAACTCCCTAAACCCATGTGTTATCTAAATTAATAATTCACGTGCGATTGTCCGTATAGTGAGCAGTTGGCATAGAGCCAGTATTTCAAGTCCCCGCTTATATTCAATTTTGGAAATATTACTGTCCGAAAGTTTCGTGTGATTTATTTTTATCGCTCTTTGGGACTTTTTGTAAAAACTTTTATGAATGAGCCAATTACGCTGGGGAGCGCTTAGAGTACACGAATGCACCATTATTCTCATCCAGAGAGCTACCATAAATTCATTACAGGAGCTCCAACACAATTAGAATTAAAGCCTTTTTTGCGTACCTATCACTGAATCAACTGAAATATTAGGTTGGGTATAAAGTTTCTCCGTATTTTGTATGAAGACCGTAACGGGTCGAAGAAAAAGGTGCATCTTTGACTTCAAAAAAATCCGGATTGAAAACGCTTAAACCAACATTGTGCTACTTTTACTGACAGTATCATAATAATCATAAACATTTGTATTTGTATTTGTATTTTATCTATTTATTTGCATCAGCGCACACACACACAATATAAAATACCTAAATTAAAAGTAAAAAAACATTTTTAAACAAAGCTTTTATTTAATGCCCTAAAAAGAAGAAAATAAAATTTCAATTCAATCAAATGCGTCATTTTATTACATTACACAATTTATACGATATAAAAGCTTGTTGCGGGATTTATCTCCAAGTCTGTGCAAATAGGTGCCTACCCACCTAATTAAGTCTACACAAGTAAATCTCGCAACAAGCTTTTATATCGTATAAATTGTGTAATGTAATAAAATGACGCATTTGATTGAATTGAAATTTTATTTTCTTCTTTTTAGGGCATTAAATAAAAGCTTTGTTTAAAAATGTTTTTTTACTTTTAATTTATTTTTAACTTTTTAGTCTTTATCATTACAGGACAAAACATCTAATCTAGAATTCGAGTGCTTGTCAAGACGAATCAAATGAGACCAAACACGATAGAATTGCGTCGTTTGGTAACAGAGTTCCCATGACCACCTTCCGGCTCCAGCATCAGATCAGCACTATGTCATAAAAAATATTTTAGGACCAAAGTATTTGTTAAGACGAATCGAACGAGCCCAAGCATGATGGTGTTGCGATGTTTTATGACAGAGTTCCCATGGCCACCTTCCATCTCCAGCATCAGATCAGCTCCATGTCATAAAAAAATATTCTAGGACCAAAGTATTCGTCAAGACGAATCGAACGAGCCCAAATTCGACGGGCTTGCGATGTTTTATGACAGAGTTCCCATGACCGTCTTCCGTCTCCATCATCAGATCAGCTTTAAGTCAGAAATATATTGCATTGTCATCCGACTTATACACGTATGCGAAATTTCAGCTCAATCGGATAACGGGAAGTGGGTCAAATTCAAGCCGACATTTTTGACGCGAACCGTGATACCCACAAACAAACAAACAAACAAACATACATACATACAGTGCAAGTTAAATAAAAGCTTTTAACATAGAAGAATAGCGCTAAACAAAACAACATATAAAACATACAGACACACATACTTAGCGCTAAACAAAACAACATATAAAACATAATAAATTATTTTCACGGCCATCGTTGCATGTCTTCCTTTTTTTTTTTCTACAACTTTAATATGTATTGAATTTCTTCATTTAAGAATAGAATAGAATAGAAATACCTAGTTTAGTTTCTATTCTTAACATAAAACATTTATTAAAAACCGCAATGATAATTTTGTCATTCATACATACAAACACTATGAAAAACAAAGTTACAACACAAACATCCAGTCTTATACTTACTTGCTTGCTACTACGGAACCCTTCATGGGCGAGACCGACTAGCACTTGGCCACTTTAAAAAAAAAAACAGGAATCGGTCCATTAGTCTTCACAAAATAAAAGGCCCGTTTTGACAGTACACGCCCATGAAGTTTTGTGAAGACTAGTTAGGTTTCTAAATGAAAAAACTGTGAGTTTAATTTGGTTTTACCTGGATGATATTATACTTCCAGTCTTTTTGGTGTTTATAGTCATTGTCGCGAGATAAATTGTGGCTATTAGGATTGTTTCAAACTTATGGACTTTGTAATAAAAATCAAACCCTATGTAATGAAAACCATCAAATAAGGATGGCTACACAGTTGAAAAGATATTCCTTTATATTATGTAAATACGTATGGACTTCACAGTCAGGAGACAGATTTCGTAGGCTCGTTTTCGGGTCTATAGACGACATTTGTGTACCGAGCGGGGAGGCCTAAGTGGTTGGCCTAAGGCATGGTGAATTATTGTTATCTGCGCATAATATTATTTCAAAACACATTTATTGCGAGATCTTTCAATCTCTCCCGCATTATCCCCCCCCCCCCCCATAGCTAATTCTACAATAGGAATTTAATTCAATAACATTGTATAAGTGCTGGCGCTTCGGGGTTCCGTTGTAAGAGAAATATCAGATCAAAAGAAAGATGCATTGTGTTGTGTTGTAATAGGGGCGCCTTGCGTCAAAGATTGTAAGAAAAAATGTGATTCTTTTAACTACCAAAACGTGAGTATTATTTATAATGAAATAGCATTTTCAATTTTATCTACGAAATAAATAATATTATTTTACTTTCTTTTTTCTGTCTTTTTCAGGGCCTCTACATAATAGGGCAGCTTGATAACTTCTGACAGTCGGGTTGGCCGGCCACTAGCCCGACACCCCTCCACAAACCCGCACTGAGCCAGAGTGGTGGAGTATGGCTCAATCTTACTCGTATCCTGGTAAAGGACTGTGTCCCACACACATTACATTTACTTTTATTCATTATAATCGATGCAATAAGGAACTATGTACGAAAAAATTTTTTGGGTCTCCCACATAGTAACTTGAAATCAGCTGATCGGGGTACTGGGTGACGAAAAATGTTTTTCATTTGCGACCATATGTTTCATAGGGAAAGTTGTTCACAATGATGTGTACTATCATTCCTCAAAATATGGTCAGCTAATTTAATTTCATCCTGTATAAAAGTTAAATGAATGCATGAACAGACAGAGCATAGCGTAAAAACCACGCCACCCAGCCCACATGATCACTCGCTGACTCACCGCCGGCGTGTTGATAAAAGGCTGTATCAGCTGTTCGGGCCGAGCCGAGGTCGCGGCTTCGATAGTGCGGTTATGTATCTCGGCATGATGGCCGTACTCAATGCAATGATGACAATACAAATATTCATTGTTAAACGGTATTATCTTAAAAGAAGAATTAGGTTCTTTCGACTTTTTCGTAGGATTTATAATACACCATTTTTTCTCATGAATTTCGAGGTCTTTAGTCTCTGCCTAACTCCCTTCCAGGAAAAAGGCGTGGGCATATAGGTATATGTATTAATGGTTCCTACGCAACTCTTGTGTTCGAGAGCGAATCGCACTTGGCCTTTGCTTTCGTCCTAATAGAATGTTGGCAAGTTCGCGCGAACTTTAGTCGTACGATTCCATAGGTATTGCATCGCGCGAATGCCAATTAGGACTTAGGACACCAGCCCCCCCTAGACAAAGTTAAACGCTAACGCTAGCAAAACGAAACGATAACTTTTTATGTGTGCGATTTGACATTTGGCTTCGCTAAGGTGACGTCACGTAGCGATTCCAAATGACAAATCGCATACCTACATAAAAAGTTATCGTTTCGTTTCGCTATCCTTAGCGTTTAACATTGTCTACAGGCACTGGTGTATGTAATAGCTCCTATTCGACATCAATACGTTTGATCGTTGAATCGTGCGACAAAAATCGCGCGAAATTGCCATAATCGCCTAGTCGCGTTCTAACGAGACGGAACATCGGTCAACGGTTAGTTTCATATAAATATTTTCATCATATTTTCCGCACCAAAGCCACAAAATAAATGGATTGAAGTGAGGAATATTCCCAAGAGATAATTCACTGATATTGGTAAATATTCCCAGCACGTCCCCAGTGCGTCGCCCAAGCGGCCCGCCTTGCGTGCCCACTCATTATGCCCTGTAGAGTGTAATTGAAAGGGCGAGAATGCACTTAGCACACAGCCAACGTACAATTAGCCTAATGAGGCAGTTAATTAGTAAGGGGAACACCTAACACTGATGATGAAAGACTAACATGGCGTCACGCCTTTTCCTATACGGGGTGGGAGAGGCCAAGTTGCCTACATTTAGCGATCGACGGGAAAAGGATGCAGGCTCTCTGAAGGTATCAGAGTCTACATTTTAATTGACTACTGTACTTACTGTACCCCGTATCAAAGACAAACTAAAGCTTTGTTTTATTGATATGGCAAAACATTAGTTTTTAGGGTTCCGTACCCGAAGGGTGCCAAACGGGACCCTATTACTGAGACTTCGCTGTCTGTCCGTCTGTCTGTCACCAGGCGGTATCTCATAAACCGTGGTAGCTAGACAGTTGAAATTTTCACAGATGATGTATTTCTGTTGCCGCTATAACAAATACTAAGAAACAAAAGAAATTTAATATTAAGGGGGGCTCCCATACAACAAACGTGATTTTTTTGCTTATTTTTGCTCGATATTGATAATTTATTTATTTATTTATTTATTCAGGTAATCAACAGCGTTACAAAACAGATGTATCCTTAAAAATTAACACCAATTACATAGCCAATAATAGATTACCCAAAGATCCATTTGTTATTAACATGTGTTTGGTAGCAGGTAGACGCTTAAAATGTTCACAATATATTGAGTTGATTATTTACTTAAAACATAAGTATAATTAAATTTCAATTAAATTAATATTTAGGGGGGGCTCCCATACAACATGTTTTGTTTTTTTTTTGCGGTTTTTTATAGATAATGGTAGACATAGACATAGACGAAGTTAATAATAAATAAATACACACGAGCAGCACAGCCTGACTAACTTTATCTTTTTATATCAACTATATCACCATAATCTACTGCTCATTTTAATCTTCAAATTTGCTGTAAGTATCTACATACATTCTTTCCAAACAAACGACCGATAAGATAAATAAGGTAATCCACACATTTCTTATCGTCCATTGGAGAATGTAGTGCTCCGAATTCTGACGCGCCAACGAACTAACTAAACTAACGGTCTGGATAACAACAAATAAACACCTCAATTCTGCTTCTGCCACCCCCTATGGGAAAAGGTGAGACATGTTTTTTCCCATAGGGGGTGGCAGAGGCAGAGTTGTGCCCACATGTAGTCAGGTATTCGATACTCCATTTTGCGGAACAGGGGGCAAGCCCATCGCCGCAGCTATGGAGTGATGAAGGTTTTCTCACAATGTTTTTCATCACCGTTAGAACGTCCGTCTAATGTACTTAGATAAAATCTCTTTGGTACGGTCATCAGCACCGGGTCTAGATATTTTTTATCTTTTTTGTAGAATTTATCCAAAAATTTGTCTCAACCTAAAAGCATGTAACTTTACTATAATATTCGTAGTCATCTTTTTATTTTTAGAAAAAAACCTGATTATGTTTATTTCTTTGGAGGAATTTTCCTCGTCAGACACTTTTAAAAGCATCTTTTTGTCGTGATTCGCTTATTCAAGCTCGCCTATTACTACACAAAGCGGCCAATTTGTGAACAGATCAATCAATGTATTGATTCAAAGTCAATTAATTGATTACGTAAATAAAATGGAAACTATGGCTAAAGTAGGAGCACATTAGCTTGGCAATAGAGAGCGTTGACCTTAACTACCCACTGTACTCATATTTTGGATAGCGATGTATCGCTTTTCTTAGTAAACTTATGCGATGTTATTATCGCTAGAGTATAGGACGGAGTAGTCAAGACCTTGGAGTGAACTTGACTTGTACGTACTGTCGCATAGAAAAGCGATACATAGCTATCCAAATATGAGTACAGTGGTACACTGTGGTAGTAAAGGTCAACGCTCTCTATTGCCAAGATAACGCGTTCCTACTACAGACGGTTCAGTTATTTTATTTTACCTCCAGAAACCTCTTTGCCTCTTTCTAGCTGTATGGAATCCTTACAGCTAGAAAGAGAGGCAAAGAGGTTTCTGGAGTAAAAATAACTGTGAACGGTCTGTAATGCCTATTGCCACTTACTGTATTTTTAGGGCCCCGATCCTTAAAAGGAAAAAAAAGGGACCCTTATTACCCAATTGTTAAGGTCTGGGTCGCATATAGCTGTGAAAAATCAGGCAAGTGCGAGTCGGACTCTCACACGGAGGGTTCCGCACCATCATTGTACCAAAAGTACAAAAAAATCGTTTCTTGTTCCCGTTTGGCACCCTTCGGGTACGGAACCCTAAAAAATCAACCTTCTAGGTCAACGCAATCGTACTATACGCGGGTATAGCCTCCAGTCACGCCAAAAATGTATCCAAAATGAGACGAAATTCACATGCGGTGTAGATAATATACTATGTAGTATTATATATATCATTTAGTTTATAAAATATGCTACCTACTTACCTATTGTTATTTTCAAGCCATTTTTAACCAACTTCAAAAAAGGAGGGGGTTCTCATTTCGGTATTAGACTGTATATAATATAATAGAGTGCTCTGTGGTCTAGTGGGTTTCACCTTGCTTCTCACGCAGGAGATGCAGGTTCGAATCCCGGTGCTGTCCATGTACCAATGAGATGATTAATTTGTCTTAAGTACATTACCGGACACTCCGTGTTTCGGATGGCACGTTAAGCTGTAGGTCCCGGCTACTATCACTACTTCGTAGTATGTAGTAGTCGTAAAAACCCCTCCACCAACCCGCACTGAGCCAGCGTGGTGGAGTATGGCTCAATCTTACTCGGATCCGAGTAAAGGACTGTGCCCCTCGGTGGGGACATTAATGGGCTACATTTACTTTACTTTTCTGTATATAATAATAATAATAATAATAATAATAATAATCTTTTTATTTCAGGTATAAAACCCATATTGACAAATACCTTAAAACTAGAGATACATAACATTTTATGAAATTAACCTAACTTAACATAAGCCTAGCTAGGGATTTTCTTCCTCGTCGGTCTCGCCTCCCTATAGCGTCGGTAGACGATGCCTTCTGGCCAATAGTCCTTGGCCAGGAACATCTTCTTGAGTTCCGCCGGCACCCGAAGCTTGAACGACAGGAAGTCCTTTGGTCTTTTTGACTTTGATAATGTGTGTTACATCGAAACTTCCCCCCTACCGCGCAACCGGTGTTGGCATCGGCATCGTGTTTAAACGCGCAAGAATTAACTTTATCATTATGACAATACGGCAAGTCAAACACGAAGCCGATGCCAACAGCGGCTGCGCGGTAGGGCCCCTACTAGGGACTATTTATGAAACGATTTAAAAAAAAAAATTTTTTTTGAAAGGTTACTCATAAGCTTGGTCCCATTTTTTGAAAATCAGGAATCGGTCCAGTAGTTTGGTCACTACATCAAAATATCTGAAAAGTATAATGTCTTAACGTATTAACGGTAAAAAAAACACTTATTGTTTCCTTTCTGCGACTGTGGGCTGACTGAAGGGACCACTATTCGTCTAAGTATATTGTGTAATATGTGGACTTAGAAGTGCGCGCCGCCGCGGCGCGCCGCCGTCGCCTACACCCAGCGCGCCGCCGCCGCCGCCGACCGTTTGAAATTTCGCGCCGAAAGTGAAATGTTAAGGCGCCTCATGAATAAATTAGGGGTGCTTTTTTCATGTGTATTTCAGGAAATACTAGGAAAATCGTAATCAATTTCTGGTATATGTAATTTGACTGTATAATCTAAGGTTTTCATGAAGGAAAACTTGTTTGGATAAAATTTTCTCGATAGAAAATAAATCCAAAGTCAACCCCTTTTTCCAATATTTTTTCCTTTTTTACCGCAGTAGTAGTAAATATGATCTTTCTATTAATTGTAATATGCGGGGAATTGTTGTTATTAGCGATTTGTAGATTGAAATGTAATTCCCTGGAATAGCTTATTTTTTATGATTTTTTTTTCCGTTTTGGCGCTTTCGTTGATTCAGATTAGGCGCGAGCGCACAATTGCCATCCCACTTATTCCTGTTCCCGAGTTATATTTGCTTCTCACTTCCGCAATCTTCGTTGACCTTGTTTTGTAATTATTCGTACCTCGCGGGCGCGTGTGACAAGAACAAGCGAGGGGCGCGGCGGGGGCGGCGCGGGGCTTTTCTACGGCAAACTCGCGTCGAAGCTCACTAGCTCACTCACTGAACTCACTCAGCCAGCGACCAGCCAGCAGAGATGGGCGCTGTGAATTTTTCCGAATCACCCAGTTTGGAAAAATTCGAAAAGTTGGAATTATTCCGAATCTTTCCATTTTGGTGGGAAAATAAGTGGAAATATTGGAAAAATTAAGGTGTTTTGAAAAGATATCGAATTAAAACCTGCACACGTCGATAGAAGACTACTATGCCAACATTTTATGTCATGAGGATTTTTTTCCTAAAGCATCACATAAGCGAGATATTTGATATCATAGAGTGCCAAAGGTTTAAAGGTTTTTGCAAAATCATTCACTCAAATATCTCGCTAATGTGACACTTTAGGACAGATTTCCTTATGACATAATTTGTTGGTATAATAGTCTTCTATCGACGTGTGCAAGTTTTATTTCGATATCTTTTAAAAACACCTTAATTTTCCCATATTTACAAAAGTTTGATGGGAAAATATGTGTAAACAGTCTAAAATAAAGGTGTTTTACAAAGATATCGAATTTAAACTAACACAGGTCGATAGAAGACTATTACACCAACAATTGATGTCATTATGAAAATCGACCTAAAGTGTCACATAAGCGAGATGTTAGAGTGACCCCAGTAAAAAATGGCAACACTGGTCACAAGTAGTGACCCCTGTCAACAAAGTGACATCTGTCAACAATGTTAAGTAACATTATCACCATGTCTTAAAATTTAATTATTTTGCAAAAAAAAAGCTTTTGGCAATCTAAAATATCAAATATCTCGCTTATGCGACGTTTAAGGAAAAAAATCATAATATAAGTTGTTGGTCTAATAGTCCTACATCGATTTGTGCAGGTTACAATTCAATATCTTTGTAAAACATCTTAATTTTTCCATATTTTCACATATTTTTCCATCAAAATGGAAGGATTTGGAATAATTCAGGAAGGAATTATTCGGAAAAGTGGAATAATTCCGGGTGATTGCCCATCTCTGCCAGAGAGTGTATCTAACCTTTATTATTGATTGATTAGGTAGGCGACAAATACTTAACTAACGTGATTTTGATTTCAAATATGGCTTCAGATAAAGATATTGAAACTTATAAATTTAAAAAGGTTTACGGTGTCAATTATTTTCCGTAGCTGGGCTTGTTATTACGGCAAAAAGATCTCGTCTAAGTCCTCATAGACTGAACAAAATAGTTTTCGTTCATGACAATTACAATAGTTGTAAAGAAAATAACAAGGAATGATTCTTGAGCTCTTGTATAATGATTAAATACTTTACCTATTAATTTACTTTGTTTGTTTTTATCAACCTAATTTCATATTCTCAAAAATTATATAGAATGTTTGACGCCGCCGGCGTCACGCCGCCGCTGAAGGTATTTTGACGGCGCGCCGCCGCTGGCTTTTTTTTACTCGGCGCGCACTTCTATGTGGACTTACAGCCAGAACACAGATGTTCTAGGCTCGTGTTCGTGTTTTTAAACGACATTAGCAACGCGAGCAGAGAGGATTAGTAATAAGGTCTCGAAGTCGGCTTTTTTAAAGATTTTAGCTTTGTGAACTAGGTATGTACATAAAGCTTCAATTTCAGATATACATATTCCTAGATTCATTTGACTACCTGGTTGGTCCGATACCGAATTGTATGGAATCGGGGAGTAGAAACGACGTTACATAACATAAAAGGGCCTCTACCTCTAAGTGCCCTTCAATAAATAAAAATTTAAATATGGCCGTGGGTGGACGTAAGCTCAACTGAAAGCTCTGTAACGGGAAAAAGCTTTAACTGCTCAACCCTTTTTCGGACGATAAACCAGGAAAAGTGACAAAGAGAAACAGGCTATAATGCCCATAAAATTATGCCTGGTTTGCAGGTTAAAAGAACCAGCACAATCAATACATTTTGACCTCTGTGGCGCAGCGCGCATCTGCCTACCATGCGAGAGGTCCCGGGTTCGAATCCCGGGTGGGGTCAAAAAAAAAACCTCAGGTCTTGGATGTTTGTTTGTGAAGTCGCTATTTCTGGTTCCCACGAGACAGGGTATCCTAGTTTGGGGCCAGAAGCAATGTGCCTGTATGTAAAAGTTTTACATTTAATTAATGTTTAGGGAGGTCCCTTACCGCAAGCATATTTGAAATAATTTGGCAACAAAATACATTTTTTTAATATATTTTTAAGCCTATATGGTGTCCAACTGCTGGGCAAAGGCCTCACCAGTTCGAGCCCACACATACAATAATGAAATAATATTGAGGACACCAGATGAGACTAATTAAATATTAATAATTTTAAAATCGCCTTTTTAAGTTTAGAAATTAGATAAATTAATAAGAGACGTTTGGCGTAGGTTTTGCAGAAATTTACTTAGTCGTCTCGTACCTGGAAGAGTCCAAACTTGGTATGTTTTGAAAATATTTCTTTGCTTTTTATAAAAGAGCTGGCCGAAAGTTAATGGTTAGTATACTTTTAATAGGTTTCTGAAAAAATAAAATTCAAATCCCATACTAAAAATTGATGACGTCATTACTGCACCCCCATGGGAATATTTTTGAGAACTACAGCTCAAAATGATTGTTTTGACCTACATTACCCGTGTGCCAAATGGCTATCCTGTACATCGATTTGCGGCTTTTTTATCCTAGCTCGTCCACTACAGGGATGGCGAAAGGGTTGCTTACAAGTGTACACTAACACTAACAAAAATCTCTGTTGAAGTCTTGTACAGATGGAAGCACTCACTCATACGCATCTCAGGTCTCGCTGTCTGGATTGTACTACCCAGTCATTTTAAATTAAGTAAGACCTCGCTGACATTCAATTACACTTTAAAAGCGCTATAATGACGTCACAATTCAAGTTAGCTTGACCGGGATAATACCAATGAGATAACTAATTTATCTTTAGTACATTATTTGAAGTACCATTAACAGAATGACACATTTAAGCTGTAGTCCCTGTAAAAACCCCTCCAACAATCCAAATCAAGCCTGCACCATGGTTTTCTGTATAGCTCAATCTTACTTCCGGGTAAAGGCCAATGCCCCATGGTGGGGATGTTAAATGGTATCATGGGCAACGATTATATAATTTATAAATGTTATGAGTGGAAGCCTACTCCCTACAAACAGGGGAGGTTGGCCGGAGTTCTTAACACCTTTTGTACCAAGAACCCGACATGCATGCATTTACTATTTAGCGAGCTATGGTTAAGTGGGCCAGGTGCAGGCACCACAATCCACTGATAATAATAAGATAGGTAATGATATGAGATGCTCAGCTTTCAACCTTTGGTTTTCTGGAAGGGATCTCCCAACATCAAATAGGCACCACTAAAGTTACAGTAAAATGTGTTTTAATTACTACTAATGAAAGTAGTATATTAGACAAGACAGCCACTTATCATATTTCATATTTGTTTATTGCACGCCATAATACACTTATTAATAAAACAAATAATGTAAGTTATCAATGACTTTCTAATGAATGTGATGGATAAAGAATTTGTTATACTTTGGAAAAATAGGATATGCCAACTCAGAGTGAATATACTTTACTTTATACTTTACTTTATTGCACAGAAAACATAATACAGACACTTAATATTAGAAAAAACATGTACAAAGGCGACATACATACCAACCATGTAAGTAGTAGATTGAACCATATATGAACATACCAAGGAAGTATTGAAAGAGGGATATGTTAGCATATCTTAATAGACTAGCAGTCACATTTTTAGCTAAATAGGAGAAATACATACTAGCGTGACTAGCGTCTAAATAAACTCTTATTCAATATGTATTCAATAGAAACTTCCAACTATCCTATAACGGAGTAAAGGATAAGGGATAATGTGGATGGACACAATTACAGCTTGCTAGAAATTCGTCTTGCAAAGCAGAATTTATACCTACTGACTTGAAATCTAAATAAACTTGATGTTCTAATTAATAGGTGAAATAGATGAATCGTAATTTTAGTTCTGGGCTTATGCCTATAAAAAATAAATCGAAAGCAATCTAATTTATATCAGAAAATGTTGTTTGATAGTAAACAGTGTTATTCTTGTATAAAAGTAATAAATTTTTAAAGAAATGTGAAGAAAACAAGCATATTTTTGTGACCGAGAGCTTACCGGCATTTGCATTGTTTGTAAACAAATAACATATGATCGAGAGGCCAGTGCTGACAGATTATTGTCGATTCATTTTCTACACAAACCAGACCTTCTCTTGCGAAAAATTCAGCTTTCTAGACCAAAAAACCAACGAAATATCGATATTTCAGTGAATTGTGGAAAACTTCTGATACGTTATCACAGGAAAACACCACGAAATTTACGCGCGTATTTTGGTACGAACGATTCGGGCACCTATGATATATGAAACTTAGATTTTTCTGGCAGTAAATTTCATATTCGCAAGCAAATAACATGCTAAATACTCGAAATATTTAGAATTATAATAATATTTGCAAATATTGTTCGATCGTCGTTCGCCCCTGGCGGAAGAAATACGAAACATGAACCTATAATGGCGGACGATACAGTAGTTGAATTGACAAAACCTAAATGCGCAAATACTTACACATTCCTCCTCTTTTTCCATTCCAGAGGGCATCTGAGGTACTGCCCTATTTATCGCCGAGTAATCCGGAAGGTCCGGAAGGTCCTCGGCGAGATATATGGGCATTGGCTTCGACGCATCCAGGGCCCTCGCCCTAAACGAGAGCTTCGACATCTTGTTGACAGAACAAAACACGCTAGCGTCGACACACAAATGCACTTTTTCAACACTTTATACCTCCTCCAGGAGGTCCAAAAGGACCTTAAACTGAACTTAACACACTCTAGTTCGTTCCCATGATTAATTTTTGCACGCACTCAGTCACAATTAGTGAAAAACATTAACGAAACATTACATATAGAGCGTACTTTACAGAAAGCCATCATGGCGGCCTTCCGTTTGGCAAGCGACCATGACCAACTTCCACCTAGCACGACGTGCGCGGGAAGGAAACACGCGGGAATAACTAAGTAGTTTTTTAATTTATTTTATTTCTTTTGAACTAAATATATATTATAGCATATTATAAAAAATATTTAAATAATTACTGATACAATATTTTGTAGTTTTAAGTGATATTATTAAATGTATTCATAATAAAGTATGAATCGACAGTAGTGGTACATCTCGACCACAGAGAAGTAGATTTTCTACGTTTCGTTATACGCAAACAAAAACAGTTTCTATTATCATCAATCATTAGTTCGTCTCATCATAATCACGTTTTTTTCCATAAAATATTAATCTGAAATAGCCAGATAGTAATGGCGGGATGGAGGCAAAATACTGCAAAATAGTTATGTCCTAGGTAGGTTCATCATCTTTTGTCAAAAAGCGTAACTACATAACAAAAAGGTACTACCTACTAAGTTTATTTAACCCAACAAAAGATGACGCTAGTTAGTACAGAGTGTTCCAATCCAAGTTAAAAGCATGTTTGAAGTTTTCCCTTCGCTGTTAAACAAAGAGTTTCATTGATCTGGGGCTGTTATGTTGGATAAGTAGACAGAGGAGTTGGATCAGTATAATACAATGTAAAAAAGTGGCCAAGTTCGAGTCGGACTCACCCATGAAGGGTTCCGTAGTAGCAAGTAATTATAAAACTGGATGTTTGTGTTGCAACTTTGTTTTTCATAGTGTTCATACCGCTCGAACAACCGAACAATGGGGAACTATTGTTATATAAGATTTGTCGGCGAACCAGTTAAAACTACTTGTTATATTTTGTTCAAACCAATTTTCTACCCCCCAATATCCGGCTGCCAGATTCAAAGAGTATGTATATAAACTTACGCCAGATTCAGATAAAAATTCCCCACTTACAAATATTAGGGGGTATACTCTGCAACTTGAATAATTAATATGAGGAGACCGAGCTTTGAGAACACATACGACAACAGTCAATGGATAACAACTTTGGATACACTGGAATTGGACCCCTCGCCTGCACCACTCCACTTCACCCTACCTTACCCGACTGTTCCTGACGCGACCGTCCTTGGCCAGTTGCAACTACCATTCCCCGGCCAGCGCCCACCTTCCTGCCCTGCCGTCCAGTGGCGAAGAAATCTCAGGGTAGTCGTGAATCCGTAAAAAACGTTGTCACAGAGTTTAAATTCAAACCCACTTTCTAGCCGCTCTTCCTGTAAATTAGTCCTGTCAATATCGTATCATCCTCTTTCTCAGCAAGCCAGCGGCCAGCGGGTCGATTCTCGCGCCTTCGATACACGGATATCGAGACCAATATTGACAGAGAGCATGATTCTCACGCATTCGATATCTAAGCCTATATCGAGTGATTTCGTATGGGAATCTGTCAATATTGGTCTCGATATCCGTATATCGAAGGCGCGAGAATCGACCCCAGATTCTCATACGAAATAACTCGATATAGGTGTAGATTAGATATCGTATATCGAATGTGCGAGAATCATGCTCCAGTTATCTATCTTTACAATTACATGGGGCTTAATAAACAGGATGTAACAGAAAGGTGTAGTCATATTTTAGGGGGTTGTTAGGGACATAATTCTGAGCAACTTTCACTATGAAACGGATTTGATCAGAGCAACTTTAATTTTCACTTCTCTATACAGGGTGTAACAGAAGGGTGTAGCCATATTTTAGGGGGTTGTTTGGGAGACCATTCCGAGCAACTTTCACTATGAAACCGATTTGATCAGAACAACTTTATTTTTCATTGCTCCATATGTTTTGGTCCGGGCGGTCAGCTGATTTATATAGAGAAGTGAAAATTAAAGTTGCTCTGATCTGATTGGTTTCATAGTGAAAGTTGCTCAGAATGATGTCCCTAACAACCCCCTAAAATATGACTACACCTTTCTGTTACACCCTGTACAAATCAGCTGACGGCCCGGACCAAAATGTATGGAGCATGAAAAGTTGCTCTGATCAAATCGGTTTCATAGTAAAAATTGCTCGGATTGGTCTCCTTAACAGACCCCTAAAATATGACTACACCCTTCTGCTACACCCTGTATTGCCCGTGTAACTCACCGACACCGTTTGGAATACGCCATGAGTTTGTATTGAAACACAAATAAAAATGCAAGCGTATGTAAAAATGCGTTTTTACTAGTAAATTAAAAATACAATAGTCATCCTTAAAACAAGATCCCTTTACAAAATTGTAATGCTAGGTACCTAGAGCTCGTCTAAGCTGAAATGACGCGCCCCACTCCTTGGTTTTGTATTGCAAGTAAATACAAAACCAAGGAGTGGGGCGCGTCATTTCAGCTTAGACGAGTCCCTTCGATAAAACTATCCAACTTATTGATGTATATTTACAAGATTATATCTGTCGGCAGCCGATCATAGAATCGGGCACATCTTTTACTGGGCACATCATGATGTGGCGGGTTTTAACGAAAACATGTCTTTTTTGCACTAGTTTTTTGTGTAATACATGTCAAACGAACACGAAGACTAATCGGGGGCTTCGCTGCGCTCGCCCCCTTTAGTCTTCACCTAACCTACCGCAGTGTTTGCCTTAAGAAATTTTATCGTCTCATGACATTTCACGTTTGGGCACATAATAATGTGCCAAATTCTACGATCGGCCGCCGACATCGATAATAACGATTCATCACAGTTCAAAGAACAACAGAATCTACGCAATTTCCGTAAAATATCAGTTTTCCATAAGCTCCGACAGATGGAGCCTTAGATAAGGTGCATCTGCCACGTATGGGAAAAGTCGTGACGGTCTTTTTTGTTTTTAGTTTGGTGTATGTAAGATTCAAACAATTTGCGACACCGAATTATGAAAGCACAGTTCAAGCCAAGTTTATTTGGAATAAACAGGATGTCTCATTTAAATCGGTCAGTATGGGAAAGTCTGAAACTATAAGAAGATATACGAAGATCTCTTAGGAACCATGTCATAGATTTTAATAAGAAGAAAAACTTCATTCGTAAGTATATTAAAAAAAACTGTACTCAGCTCGGGAATCGAACCCGGTTGTTTTGAAAAAATAAACTTACACTATTTCTATTTAGATAACGATTGTGTAGGTCTTAAGCTGTAAATGGCTCTATGAAACATGATGTCTCAAATGAATAAAATGCATTATTTTCACATACTTTAATTTATTTTAGTAGGTGTTCGGTGACCACCGATTTTTTTCAATTCAATTTTAAATGCCTGAACTTGTAGAACATTGTAACGGTGGTCACTTCAAACAGCTACTAAAATAAATTCAAGTATGTGAAAACAATGCATTTCATTTATTTTAGACATCATGTTTCATTGAGTCATTTACAGCTTAAGACCTACACAATCGATATATAAATAGAAATAGTGTAAGTTCATTTTGTTCATAACAACCGGGTTCGATTCACGAGCTGAGTACAGTTATTTTTAATGTATGTATGCAGTTTTTCTTCTTATTGAAATCAATGACATGGTTCCTAACAGATCATCGTATGTCTTATAGTTTCAGACTTTCCCATACTGACCGATTTAAATGAGACACCCTGTATTTTATCCTGCTCAGCATATTTTGCCGAAAGAAATCTCTTATTATATTAGAGATAAGCTCGCCTTTGTACATGTTTTTTCTATCATAAGCTATCTGTATACTATGTCATGTAAGTATGTACAATTAAGAAATTCCGAAATATTAAATCGCAACTCAAAAATACTAGTCTGCACACCAATCACTTGTCTTGTCATCCCTAGACTGTTATCTCTTCACGACGGCCATGTCGGTGCCCGCCGACGAAGTGTCCGCCCCAGGCTCCTTGCCTGACTGTATGACTTGCTTGCTGCTATTGAGCGGCCGCACCGGCACCTCCGCCCAGCAGCCGACTTGCGAGGACGACGTCTCTTCTTCTGCGAATTATAATAGCATATAGAAAAGCCAACGAAATGAATGTAAATCACGTAGTACGTAGATTTCTGTATCTGTTTCATAGTACAATAAAGAAATTACGAATGAATGAAATTTCGAAAAAAGGTGACGCTATGTTGTTGTTCAAATTAAAACTCTGATCAACTTACTTTTAAAATGGTGATCTTGAACATGCCGCATCAACTGAAATAAAAAATAAAAACTGTGTAATTTGGTGTTATTTTAGATACAACATTGAGTAAACGAAATATAGAACTCTCATGGGTGTGGGTAACTATCGACCCCTTGGGATAATATGAATTCATACGAACTGCACTAGACACTATTTGCTATGATAATAATTAAGTAATTATAATAAGTACTCTTCTTTTTTT
Organism: Argyresthia albistria; assembly: GCA_963457715.1. Taxonomy (NCBI): domain Eukaryota; kingdom Metazoa; phylum Arthropoda; class Insecta; order Lepidoptera; family Argyresthiidae; genus Argyresthia; species Argyresthia albistria. The sequence continues at coordinate 951,337 of OY735279.1, read as the reverse complement.
AATAGAAAAGTTACATTATATAACGATCTGTTATATTTAAGGGTATTTTAAGTATGGAAATGTTCATCTATTGTATTAGGTAAATCCTGTAAAGTTAGATGTAAAGTGGAGAAATAAATAAATAAATATGGGCTAAACAACTAAATACACCATGAAATTTTAGTAATTTTGTTCCTTTTGGGGTATTGTATGTATTGTGTATACAACGATTATACACTTGATTCTTCACCTCTTCTCTCTGAACTATCTTTCTGTGTCCCTTCGCGTCGTACTCGTCAAACTTCCAAAAGGCTTTTCGCTGTCCCCCTCACGCATACCAATTATGCTCAGAATTCTACTATGGTCCGCCTTACCAATCGATTTAATAAACTTTTTAACAACTTTGATCCATTTGCATCTTCTAAGGCGAAATTCCGTCAAGATATTATTAAAACTATACGCAATATCGAGGAGGAATAAGTGAAACACACACACTCACACAAGCACACGCACACACCCTCTCACATACACCCATTCAAACACACTCACACACTTCACACATGAAACGATACATAATATTTGATTATACATTCCTATCTATAAACATTATTCTAAACAAAATTGTCCATAAACACACGTTCATATAAGAATACTTATTTAATAAGTTTGCCCACTTGTCTATCTGTTTAAGTTTCTCGATCTAAATTTATTTCTTGTATTTTTTGTGGATATCTGTTATTGGCTTTCATTCTGTATCTTTGCTCTTTGTAATTTGTTTGTCTATGTGCTGTTGATGTCCCAAATAAAATAAAATAAAACGTGTAAATGAATTAACGCAAAATGAGAAACAACTTTGTTAGGGTCATCATTCTGAGCAACTTTCATTATGAAACCGATTTATTTTTCACTTCCCAGTACATTTTGGCCTGAGTGGGTCAGCTGATTTGATTGTGCTCAGAATTATGTCCCTAACAAAGTAGTTTCCCATTTTGCGTTGATTCTTTTACACCTTGTATAGTTCATATATTGACATGAACAACATATTCCCAAAGAAACATACGGGTCGCAAATATGTATAAAATGACGTATTTAGGACCACCCGTTTGCACTAAAAATAAGATTCGCCTAAGTTCTTTCCTAACATGTTTAAGCTGCTCCTAGCAAAAAGAAATATTGCACTAACCTTAAGCCATCCCTAAGCCATACATTTTAGTCTATCTATGGTTAGGCTGTTCTTAGCCTTAGGCGTATCCTAACTAGGACAAGCCTAACTTACGTTTAGTGCAAACGGGTGATTATTCATACACCATTTTACTGGCAGGTAATTAAATTTAAGACCTGTGTATTAATTGTGACCTATGTTCATGAGATAAGCGGTCAATTAAGTGCACTCTCACCTGTAAATGCGTCGCGCCTCTAAACGGACATCTCGCGCACTGTAGCTGCGCGGCGGCGGGGCGCACCTTGCCCTTCGACACGAAGTCGTGGCACTGCGCCTGCAAGCAAAGGCATCGTTGTATCGTTGGAGATAACCTCGCCTTTGTACACGGTACAATGGTCTACCGATAGGGTATAATTGCTTTTGTGGAACTTTTTGAAAAAAAAAATTGAGGCCGTGTTATATGAGTAGAAATTTTATTTAAATTTTGTGAACCCGATAAATGCCGTAATATTATTAATTAATTTACGATAGTGCATTGTCGCGCGGAAACGCAATGATGTTTCGCTCGTGACGTCACTCTGATAGTAAACACACGACGACTGCAAAGACCAAGTACTCGAATGGCGAATTGTGTTTTAGTCAAATGAAGAACTGAGTAGAAAACAAGACTTTTCAAATTGAATTATCATAATTATTATTGAATTATTAATTAGAGATCTCTTATTAGAGATAAGCTCGCCTTTGAACATGTTTTTTCTAATATTAAGTTTCTGTATTGTTTCTATGCAATAAAGTATAAAGTAAAGTAAGTAAGTAATTATAAAATTTACATTACATTTTTATGGAATAATATCGACGATTCTCGTTCAGCGTTTTGGGTATCTACCTCGGACATGCAATCTTAGATATTATTATATTCTTACACTTGCTGCCCGTTGCGCGACTTCGCAGCGCGTTTTAGGTATTCTCATAGTTCCCGCCCGCAAAACGATTCGTTCATCATTTTGAAAATCCATATCGACCCGTGTTGAGCATAATACGCATCATTTACGAAACTCTTTGCTTACAAACTGTATGGGTCGCAACGCACAGCTGTCAAACATAAGTTCCGGTTCTGCGAGTTCCGCTTCCAACAAAGAGGTTGAACGAAGTAGTTTGAGTGATGGCTAGATATATGGCTACCAATGCCATCTAGCGAAAGAGAATGAACTTCCCATACAAAAGTTATTTAGATTTTTTGGCTTTTTCTCTACATTTTTCCTTATTTTCTTTATACCTAAACCTCCTCCGGACTGACACACATCACAGGAAAAGGAAGACTAACGCACAACATTTCAATTTTATAAGTATAGATGGGCAATAATACAATATTAGTCTAGTTTACCCTGTGCTGTGTCAGCTCGCGCACGGCGTTGCAGCGGAAGTGGCACGCCTTGCACGAGTACAGGAACAGCTTGAAGCCCGGAGAGGACAGGATCTCGTCCGGGGTGGGCAGGCTGTGCTTGCGGCGGCGGCCGCGCCCCGACTGCGGGGACATCGACTGCGAGAGGAGCACCCTGAGAGGAACACTCATCGGTCAACAGCGAGTCGGACCCTCTCGGGTTCCGTACTATTCGTGCAAGAAAATGTACAAAAAACACTTTTCTTGGAGACATCTTTATTTTTGATATTTCTCTTAGTTTATTATTTGTTGCTGTAGCGGCAACAAATATACACAATCTGTGAAGATTTCAACTCACTAACCAATACGGTTCATGAGAGGGAGCCCGCTGACGGACAAACAGACAGACGGACTGCGGAGGCTTAGGGAACCCTTTGCTTGTAAGTTGATATTTTTGATAAGGCAAAATTCACTTTTTTTTTTTGGGGTTTTTTTTTTTTAAACAAATATTTTAGGAGTAAAAGTGGGTTTTACTCTTAAAATAATAGTAGTATTTTTGATAAACATTTACTAATTGTGAGAAACCAAAAAATATTTATGGTGTCAATTCTTTTATTTGAATGAATGACTAACACTTAAATGGGTGACAAATTTGGTGAGCATTTCAGTATTTTATGGGGTAAAAAAGTTTTTTTTTGTCACTTTTCAGTCAATTTGATAATAAGTCAAATACAAGCCTTTAAAATTGATAAGCATTTAAATAAAAGCCTGTAACGTTACTCTGCAATGTCTGTTACTTTAGCTTATGGCCTCTTGAACTATAATTCTCTACTTTTTTACTCTTTGTTGTACCCACTAACGGTGCAGGAAGTCTTGAACACTTGAGGGAGCTGCCCCTCATGGTGTTATTCTGCGTTACGATAGTAGCTAAGCTATCGGGGCGTCTATGTACTAAGGTTCTTATTTTAGTTCAAAGGATCTTGCTTATTTTTCAACTTCTGACAGTTAGTCTGGGTGTGCATTTGGCTATAATAATGGCACCCTGTGTGTAAGGCTGCGTTTACACGATGCTAGTGTGAACTCTTTTATGAACTTAGTATGAATTCTGATGTCTGATTGTTGTACGAATGTGTGATGTTGGTATGTAGTTGAGCTAGACTGTTGGTTATCTATTTCTCTGACATTGTAGATAGCGAGCTTTAGAGAATTTTATCTTAAGTAGTTAATTTGGTAAGTTAGTTTAGTTTAGTTAGTATCTTAGCGGATTTTATCAGGTAAAATCCTACCCAAACAAGACGGGTATGTAACGTACTACCTCTTTGACCATATTGGCTACTGGCGTATTAGCCAGATAAAAAGTAAACTGTAGAAATTCGTAAATTAGAGTCTAGAATCTCGTCTGGCAGCTGATTGATTTTTTTGACGCAGTCCTGGTTTGAGCTCTGAAATGTGAGGACGTATCTTCTGCACAATTTTTTAAGTCACGCCTATAGTTGCGGCGATGGGCTAGTCCCTTTATTACTGTATTGGAGCTGAAAAGCTGAGTTGCTGTAAAGTGCAGATGTTGCTATAATCTCTATAATCCCCAACCTTTGGGTAAGCATTTGTTCGTAGTTAGTCTTTCGTATATTTCGTATATATTTATTGCACATAAAAGACAAAAAAACAGAAAATACAGAGAAGTAATTTACAAAGGTAAGCTTATCTCTAAATAGAGATCTCTTCCAGCAAACCCAGGATGGACAGAGAAAAATAAAATACAGAACAGGTAGGCCTATGTGCTAGTTAAGAGAAAAAATGAAACATAAATAAATCATAATATTACTAATCAACTGAATATACTACATAAAAAAAAAAAAGTAAAAGTAAAAATTTCGTTTATTTGCAAGCAAATGTACATCATAGATGGAATGCCCTGTCCCTCAAATTAGCGTGAGCTGTGTCTTGAGAGACAGTTTCTTCCCAATAGTAGGTTATCAATAACTATTACATTTTTGAGTACGGTTCTCACTTTAAGGCTAAATTAGAATTTTAATGAAATTAAGGTAAGGAAAAAGAGAAAAAAAGATATTTATTTATCTATTTAGTGTGTGTTTGTGCATGTAGAGTATTATTATGGTAGTGTAGTGGATGGAAGGGTTGTGTGATTGTGCGTTTAGTGTGTGTAGGTGTATGAAGTGTGGTGAATGTGTGTGTATAATATAGTTACACTAGACAAAAATGTTCGAAACTAAGCCAAAAATAAATAAATAAATGAAACTAAGCTTGAAGTTTCTATTGCTTTCTGTGAAGTAGTTTGTAGATTTAGGTAATAGAAATTAGCAAGTTTTCGGTTTGATCATAGTCAAATGCACGGAGCCAACCTTTAATTTTACTTCTAACAATGTAATTGTTGAACTTATTTATGCCAATTGCAGAGTTAATTATATTGTAGAGGCGAGGAGCCATCGAGTCATACTGTCTACGTGCGAATGCACTTTTTATTGGTGGTAGGGGACATCGAAACAACCTCTTCCCGTGATCCGTAATATATGGTACGGTGTGCTTGTGGTAGTATCTGATGCATCTGTACACAAATGACTGGCGTATGCTCAAGACATTGGTAGTGCTGTGAACGAGAGCGGTGGGATGTCGAAAGGGAGCATACAGCAAAACTTTAAGGACTGCGCGCTGCGCACGCTCAGCCCTCAAAAGCAGTGTCTTAGATGCTCCTCCCCATACACATATGCAGTACTCTACAACACAGTGGCACAAGGAGTTGTACGTTTGCAGTAGTAGTATTTTGTCGGCATAATTTCTTAGGTTTTTAAAAACATAAATCATCTTTCTTATGCGATTAGCAGTTACTGTTATATGTGGTCCCCATTTCAGTTTTTCATCAATGATGACACCAAGGTATTTGATGTGGGGTACTCTGGAGAGCACATCGCAGCTGCAGGAGGTATTATTATGGTCAAGCCTGTTGCATGGGAAGGAGTGAATTATTATTTTAAAATTATTGCTTGGGCTGCCTGCTTCTGTTTTACTAAAACACATGTATTTAGTCTTTGATGTGTTCAGGGAAAGAAGATTGTCCTCCAACCATGCCGTCACGGTGCTCAGACCAGTTTCTGTTAGGGTTTTAACCTGTTCCCATGAATCCGCATGAAACAGTAAGACCGTATCGTCTGCAAACATATATAGGTCAGCAGCATTTAGATTGATTTTGCACAGACTATTGATGTATATAAGGAACAGACTTGGTCCGAGTGTGCTCCCTTGCGGTACGCCGTAAGAACAAGCCTGGCTCCCACTGAATGTATTGCCTACACGGACACGTTGCTGTCTTCCAGAGAGGTAGTCATTGAACCAGTTCAGGGTGATCCCGCGAATTCCCATATTTTCTAGGCGCGAGAGGAGGATTGGTACACAGACGGTGTCAAAAGCCTTTTGGAGGTCTAGGAACACGCCTAAACATTTTTCTCCCCTGTCTACATATCTAGTTATGTTGGAGGTCAGCTTCATAACAGCATCCTCAGTACTCCGCTTTTCCCTGAATCCAAACTGGTTATTAGCTAAGAGATTGTTTGTTTCAAGGAATGTCATAAGACGTCTGTTCATTAGCTTTTCGATGATTTTGGAAAGTGTTGTCAGTAACGTGATGGGTCTGTAGTTCGAGGGAAGCATCTTATCACCAGATTTATGGATAGGGCAGACTATACCCCTTTTAAATATGTCAGGGAAGTTACCCCTACTAAAACTTAAGTTGCATAGGTGAGATAGTGGACCAGCAAGCAGACGGGGGAAACTCTTTATGATGGTGGTTGGTATATTGTCCCAGCCGGGAGCACTGTTTGGTTTCAACATTGCTATGATGCGCTCAATCTCAGCCTGGTCAGTCGGAGAGACCATCATCGAGTTAGCAGGTGTATTTATTGAGATAGCTAGGTCTGCTAATTCACTCTCAGATTTACCGGTGCGGTCCAGTATACCTTTTGCTAGGGTACCTCCTATAGACGTGAAGTAGGTGTTAACTTCATCAAGCGATTCTATTGGATCCTTCTCAATGTTAAGTAGATCTACGTTTATTTCTTTTTTTGTATTTAGGTAACATATTTCTTTTATTAATTTCCATGTTTCTTTAGCGTTGCCAGTATTATTTCTAAGCTGATTTTGGTAGTATTGTTTTTTGAGACTCTTTATTATTTTATTACAGCAATTCCTATATTTCTTGTATTTCTCACGTATTGTATCGTTTGTAATATCCTTTTTAAATTTCATATAAATTTTATCCCTTGTTCTAATAGATTTAAGTACAGACATTGTAATCCACGGTTTTAAAGGTTGTTTACGTTTGGGGACTTTGGTTACAGTAGTATTGTCAGTAATTATAGTTTGGAGGCAAGTTACCAGTGTTTCTGCTGCAGTATTTACGTCTTCCGTTTTGAAAAAAGGTTCCCAATCAAGTTTTTCAAGTTGTTTGCCAATGATTGCAGTATTGATAAAAACTTTTTCATGTGATATTGGTTTGTGTGTAGCTTCTGTGTGATTCAATAGAAGCATGATAGGACTGTGATCTGTGAATTCGTTAAAGACTACTGTGTGCGCAGGTTTATTAGTTTTTACCATGAAATGGTCCAGGCATGTTTTATTGTGTGTAGGACGGTTAACACCTGGTCTTAGACCATATGTTGCCAACAGTTCAAGGTATTCTGCTGCATAACTGGTAATTTCATCCGGGATAATATTAATATTTATGTCGCCTGTGAGTATTATGTTTTTTTTATTCATATTTTGTATTAGGTTGCTTAGTGAATTTATATAATTAGAGGGATCACTAAAGGTGTATGGCCTATATGAGCAGATTAAAGTGGTGTACATAAAGAAGTACATGAATATTACATAAAATAAAAATATATAAATCTAACATAAATAAACTAATACATATTAAAATACCTTCTAGATTTATGATAGAGAGAGATAATGCTCCTTCAACCGATTCTTGAATAAAAAGAAAGATGGACTGTCCCTGATGGCGCAGGGAAGCGCGTTCCATAGAGAAATAGCCCTCAGTCTTTCTTATTTTCGTGTATTTTATATTCTCTGTGTATTTCCCTTTTCTATAGAGTGTTTATTGGACTGCGGCACTCTTAGATCCTAATTACCCTAGGGCCCTCGTCGGAAGTCTCCGTGTGAGGAGCCGTCGCCTGATAGCTGGGCGCTGTAGCGCTCTTGTTTTCCTATCATTCATACTGGTCTCTTTCCAGGGTTCCACGCCGAGGTGTAAAATCCTCCTGGCGCTAATCATATCTCTTGTTGACGTCTGGAGAAGCGGACCAGCTGGATTTGTCACGAGTCTACCAAGGAGCTGAAGACTATCTACGAATTCCCGGCGAGTCGCTACCCAGTGTTTCAACGATATCACCAATATTCGACTCACGACCCTGAATAATAAACGTATCTTGAGCCTGCCAACAATCTCTTTTGGTCAGGATAGAGTCTAACTGTTTCAAGCCTTTAAAATGTAACAATAACATTTTGCAAAATGGTGTACGTGATATTTGTTGAGTGTGTTTGTGAAATTAGGTAAAATTCTGCTCGATGCCCCCCCCCCCCTGAACAATTACCGTATTGATGCCCATAATCACGGAACAGATAAAACAGTTTACCAAACAGTAAACTAGTTTTCGCTATTTCGTGCCCATAATGAACGCATACAAACAAACTTACTTCGCTTTCAGTAGTGCTTTTGCCTTTTGTAGCATCTCCATTGGGGTTTCGGGCGGCTGAAACGAAATATAAACTTTTGTATACAGCTTCGCGACAAACAACGACAGGGAGTAATGGAAAGACACAATATTTTGAAACAATAAAACTTGGTGTAACATCAAAAATTTAACTACAAAGCACATCTAATAGTCCTCAATGAATGCAATACAATACTCTTGGTACCTATGCAAGGCAATGGCTTGTAAGGACTTGACACATCTCAATGAAACAACGTTTGGTTTAAGACTGTTCTATATTGTAGTCATAAGTAATATCATAGGTATCCATAATAGGGACCAGAGGGCGTCACCACACTACAGGCTCAACCTTGCCATGCTGTCATATAAACAGAGTTCCTGTCATATACCTGTTTGACGTTTTTTTTATTATTATTTAACCTGCATAGTGTCCCACTGCTGGGCAAAGGCCTCCCCTATCTCAGACTATTCCTCCCTGTGCTGTGCTGCCTCCACCCAGTCCGGCAAATACCTGTCCAGGTCGTCCCGCCATCGCCATCTGTTTCGATGTAATAAATATTTAAAATAACCGGCCAAGTGCGAGTAAGACTCGCGCACCAAGGGTTCCGATCACACTTGGAGAGCGTAACACGTGTAATTAGGTTTCCACATAAAAAACTAAAAGTGTGATGTCATCCATCTAAACCAAATTGAATATTTTTTTACAAAGACAGAAATTTGCAGTTTTCAGATTTTTCCCTTTACTTGTGCTATAAGACCTCGTGCCAAATTTCATGATTCTAGGTCAACGGGAAGTACCCTCTAAATTGACAGTTTTGGTTCCCTTGCGAATATCAAGCAATTTCGACAAAATTTAGACATATGCGGTATCTTTTGATTGCGTTGACCTATAAGTTTAATTTTTTCACAACTTTAAGAGATCACAGACTTGAGTAATCAATATTAATTTCAGCTTTACACCTCCATGCGTTTCTGAGAAAAAGTCTTAACAGACGGTGAGACAGACAGACAGAAATTTACAGTTTTCGGAATTTCCCTTTACTTGTGCTATAAGACCTTCCTTCATTCCAAATTTCATGACCCTAGGCCTACCGGAAGTACCCTATAGGTTTTGATTCCCTTGCGAGTTCCACACGAGTTCATACATTATTATTATTATTAGCCTATAGCATCCCACTGTTGGGCAAAGGCCTCTCTTCCCCGTTTCCATGCATCGCGCTCCTGGGCCGATTCCCACCAGTTCTTGTTGTGGACCCTCAGCTCGTCACTCCAACGTTGTCCTGTCCATCCTAGGTTTGCTGGAAGAGATCTCTTATTAGAGATAAGCTCGCCTTTGTACTTATTTTTTCATTATTAAGTGTCTGTATTCTGTTTTTGTGCAATAAAGTATAAAGTGTAAAGTTGTCTAGGGCGGCCTCGACCTCGCCTTGCGTTTTGTGGGACCCAGAGTGTCATGTGTTTGGCCCATCGGTCCGGTTGCATGCGAGCAACGTGGCCGGCCCAGTCCCACTTCAATTCGGCCGCTTTTTCTGCTACGTCTTTTATTTTAGTTTTGGAGCGCTACTCGGTGTTCCGGACACGGTCCAGCAACCGGACCCCCGAGATACAAATACAAAATCAGCAAAATTATTACATAATATCGCGGTATCTTTTGATTGCGTGACTAGAAGTTTTGACCTAGAAGTTTAATTTTTTCACAGCTCCAATGGACCATAGACCTGAGTAATGATATTAATTTCAACATGTTACCTCCACGCGTTCCTGAGAAAAGGGGTCGTGCGTGACAGACGGACAAAAAAGTGATCCTATAAGGGTTCCTTTTTTTCTTTTTAAGGATCGAACCCTAAAAATAATGACAAAAAAACATACAACCGAATTGATAACCCCCTCCTTTTTTGAAGTCAGTTAAAAAGAGGCATTCGATGCTATCACGATGCTACTATTACAGAATTTCGATATTTTCGATAGTCCTATCGAGCTATTGACCTGTTTTTCAAGGTCAAAGTTTAACATCACTGTTACCAATATGACATTGACAGGAGAAGAACCAAGCTGCACAAGCGCCACCTGTAATTAGCTTTCACCGGCCAACCCTATTACCTCAGCGTTCTGTATCTTCCGCACCTGCTCGCAGACGGCATTGGTCTGCTTCAGGTCAGACTGCAAGTAGAATACAGGACCGTCCTCGCTCTCGATCATGACGTACGATTCCTCCGCCACTGCGTCCTCCTGCTCTGCGAATAGAGGACGAATTGCAAAGACGATGGTTTGAAGTCAAGGCGTTGGCGGTTTTTTAACAGACTTCCCAAAAGAGGTTTATGTATGTGCCTCGATTGCGCCTAGACGGATGGACCGATTTGTAATTTATTTTTATTTTTTGAAAGGGTTTTTTGACACCATGGACCACCAGGTCAGGATCTGATGATGGGATCCTGGAGAAATCGAGGGAACTCTTCAAATATTATAGGCAGACCCATAGTGATTTTTGTGTTTTTAGTAATAACTCCTGCATTTACTCACGGTAAGCATAATATTGTGATGCGGAACTGATGATGAAGACCACATATGGCCAACAGAACTGCTCAATACTAGGTACAAATACAATGCGTGGCTGACGGGCAACGCATAGCCTAAACCGGTGGATCTAGAGCCATTAAAACTTTGAAGAGGGGTTCCTTAGTAGCGTGGGGTAGCACTGAGACAAAATTAATTCCCGAAGGGGGGCGGGGGGGAATAGGTTACAGTTTCTATAAAACTCAAAAAGCACTTGTCATTGGATATAAACCATATACTTAAACTATTCAAAATCTTTAAAAAAATGTATAAACCTAGCTCAATCTAAAACAAACCAACGCTACATATCGCAATCAAAAAATAAATGTAAAGCTATTTGGAATATTATCAAAGACAACAACAACACTACACAACCAAACAACATAGAAAAAAATATATTAAATGACCAAATTATCACAAACCCGGTAGAAATAGCTACCGCATTCAATAAAAAAATTATAGATAAAGAATCAAAATGTCAACATCTTAGTAATAATAATACAAGTAAAAAAGTCAGAAATCCAGATTCAATGTTCCTACATCCCTGTGACCCGAAAGAAACTATATCAATAATAAAATCCTTAAAATCAACAAACTCCGTCGGCTACGATGGTATTAATCAACAAACTCCGTCGGCTACTAAATCTTTAAATCTTTTAAATCAACATTTCATTTGAATCGGGCCGATTTCCTAAAGCCCTAAAACCATCTATTATAAAACCTCTGCATAAAAAAGGTGACAGGACTGACGTAAATAACTATCGTCCCATTGCCCTAATTAGTATTTTTTCAAAAATGTATGAAAAAGCCATGCAAAGGAGATTAAATAGGTTTCTGGACAAACATAAGATAATAAAAATCGAGCAAAATGGCTTCCAAAAAAATAAATCCACGAGCCTGGCTGGTTTTCAATTAATAACAGAAATTATAGAGTATGTGGACAAGGGACAACCAGTAGCTGTTATATTTTTAGGGTACCGTACCCGAAGGGTGCCAAACGGGACCCTATTACTGAGACTTCGCTGTCCGTCTGTCCGTCCGTCCGTCCGTCCGTCCTGGGGCCTAATTCTGCTCTGAGCATTCCACTTATATTTCATTACTATTCCATTGCAAACACCCAAAATGGCGTCATTTGGTATTCTCCTAAATTATTATCCTCCTTGATTGGGTGTTTGCAATGGAATAGTAATGAAATAGTAATGAAATATAAGTGAAATTCTCAAAACAGCATTAGGGCCCTGTCTGTCACCGGGTCCGTCTGCACGAACCGTAATAGCTAGAAAGCTGAAATTTTCACAGAATGTGTATATCTGTTGCCGCACCAACCACAAATACTGAAATACGAGAGATATTGCAAATTAAAGGGGGCCCCGATACAAGAGACGTGTTTAGATACACTTACGCATTTCAAAATGGAGATCTTGACTGAAACTGTTTATTTATTGTCATAGCAACCATGTCATAGACACATATACTACACATTTAAATATGATAGCATATTTCGCGTCAACCCACATGGTTGTGGTAGCTCAGACTGATGTAGACTCTCAATCCGGAGGTCGTCGGTTCAAATCTCGTGAAGGCATAAACTTTTTAAAATTTCTTTTTGTTTATTTTTTTATTGTTTTGAGTGCTTTTGATTTGTTGTACGATGGTACGGTACCCTTCGTGTGCGATACCGACCCGCACTTAACCGATTTTTTGATATGACTAAGGCATTCGACTATGTCCCACATACTTTGTTGTTAGACAAATGCGAAAGATTAGGTATCAGAGGCCCAGCATGGGAATGGCTAAGCAGCTATCTTTCGGACCGCAAGCAAATGGTAGAAATATGTTCACTCTCAGACGACAATGAATTAGAAATACATAGATCGCCTTCTGAGATAAATACCTATGGAGTTCCTCAAGGCAGTGTCCTATCACCAATACTTTTCATATTATATATAAATGACCTACCAGAGATTACTAAAAATAAATGTGTATTATTCGCTGACGATATCTCAATGACAATTAAATGTATCGACGACATCAAGTTTGAATCAGATGTCAATACTGGCATAAAGGAGGTCACAAAATGGTTGGAAGCAAATAATCTACTGGTCAAGGAGAATGAAACAAAATATATTCAATTAGAAATAATAAAATGACATAAAAAAATATCGATATAAAATGCAATAATGTTCCAATTACCCACACACCATCCACCACTTTCCTAGGTATTGTCGGAGATGAGCACTGCTCATGGCTACCACACATTGAAAAAGTGTGCAACAAACTGAACAAATATGTATACGCTCTACACAGGCTACAAAGAACCTCTGACGTGCACTCAGCTTTGATGGCATACCACGGTTATGTGGCCTCTGTATTAAGATACGGCCTAATTTTATGGGGTAACGCAAGAGACTCTGAAAAAGTTTTCATTTTACAAAAGAGATTTATATTTATATTTATTTATTTATTCAAAAAGAAAAACAGAAAAAGTTTACACAATTTGAGGAAGTTAAGCTAAAAAGTGACAGCTAATAATTGGAACAACTGAGCCCGAAATAGGTGTAAACCTGTATTTCAGGCTGCAGTGCTCTTCCCAAAAAATATATAATTTGCTATTCATGTTACACGGTCACATAGCATTATAAAAAATTAAGCAAATAAAGAATGACACTGAATAAAAACAATCCCAACAAAACATGCATATGCATATACAAAAACGCCAGTCTCGCAGCCTGCGCAGTTTATTCTACCGTAAAAAGTTGTGAGATCTAATTTTAAACCAAGTCGGTTAATTTAACCAGTATCTGTGTATGGTAGAATCTTTCCAACAACTTTATTATCGTATACTGTTAAGTACCTACCTAATTAGTTAACTAATAACATTTATAGTGATCGGATCAATATAAGACATCTTTATTTCTTCAATAATAATTAGAATGACTTGGCAATCGCACGTAGAAAAGTTGTCGACTATAGGACCGTGTGTGCAACGTAATGTACCTATTGCTCTCGCTCCGAAATAATTCGTTGTTTTCTTATTAGTTAAGTTTATCTTTATTTAGAGATATGTTGTGTTGAGTAATAATATTCATTTGTGCTCTGGGTGCTATAGAGTGGTCAGTTGAGCGCGATTGCCAAGTTATTCTAATTATTATTGAAGAAATAAAGATGTCTTATATTGATCCGATCACTATAAATGTTATTAGTTAACTAATTAGGTAGGTACTTAACAGTATACGATAATAAAGTTGTTGGAAAGATTCTACCATACACAGATACTGGTTAAATTAACCGACTTGGTTTAAAATTAGATCTCACAACTTTTTACGGTAGAATAAACTGCGCAGGCTGCGAGACTGGCGTTTTTGTATATGCATATGCATGTTTTGTTGGGATCTCATTTCTTTTTGTAAGTAACTTTCCTTTTTTTCTTTTCGGGTACTATTTCTTGTGCGTTAGCTACCGACTTTCTCAAAGCCCACTCCCTATCTCTATGGGCTCTTCTCTGTGGCTTTGATGTTACGATTTGTGACAAGTCTGGGCGGTGAATTATATAAATATAAATCATACCTCAAACCAAACCATACCGCGATTCAGGAAATGCACACCTACACTCAGAGAAAAATCGGCTGACAAAGCGACAATAAATGCATTGTTAGAAATTTATTGTTACCACACGTAAGTGCATCGTCGCTGCAGCTATAGGCCCATAGTGCCTGTGACATCTTTTTTATTGTTGAAATTGTTTTTTTATTTCAGCTAAAGACACGTAGATACGGTAACTATGTTAAAAATATTTAAACGGGATAACTACGGCACGTTGCCAACTTATCACCTATTATGAAGTGATGTTGTAGCAAAGTTTAATCTATCAAAATAGGCTTGTTACTATGGCTAGTTGTGTTATTGATACGGCTAAGTGTGTTTTTGATGCGGCAGTAGCTCAAAGTACTTGTTCGTCGCAAGCGCAAACCTTTTCTCTGACTCTGCCAGTTTCAACGTGAATTTCGTGCAAAGAACACCTGTGTTTGTGCTCGTGCCGTCGTCGTGCGTGAAGAAATATGGATTTGCAGAAAATTTAAGCACCAAGCAGTCATCAGCTAATTTGTATGGAGAAGTGGAAAATAAAGATGCTCCGATCAAATCGGTTTCACAGTAAAAGTTGTCAGGATAATGTCTCCTACTCCCCAAAAAGTGTTTTCACTTGATACACCAAACACTCGGTATTAAATATTTTGTTCTTTGTTGTAATCCTAGTGTGACTCGAGTAGAGATTAATATACCATACTTTTGATAGAAATGTCTTCGTTTTTTCTTTTAGGATTCTCAAATACCGCTATTCTCTTTATCATATCTTGTGCTACCCGAGTAATGTAACATTGTAGGTTTTGATCCCTTCACTTTGTAAATCACACTGAAAAAATTATATATTCCCCGAAGCTTCTGTGCCTTTATTATTAGAGGTATGCGTACTTTGACCGGAGTTCTCTATGTATGCACCATACGCATGTATGGTGTTTGGTGTACAAAATAAGCATATTTTAGGGTACGCATGCTCCTGGAATAATAGGCAGTAGCTTCGTGGAGTATATAATTTTTGTTCATGGTGTACCATTAACAAAGTGCAGGTATCCAGATCAACAATGTTACTTTGCTAGAGTAGCAAAATACTTTGTCATCGGAACAAAGCAGATTTGATACTGTAGCTAAGGGAAATTAGACGTAGGGACAATATACTTTGATATGATAGTTAAAGAAATTTGTCATGGGAACAAAAGGACATGAAATCCTATTGTGACATGAACAATTTTAGCATTGTAATTTCAACAGTTGTTTTATTGCTGTTACATCAATGTTGGTAAATTTGTTGCATTAGCAATTGAAGAGTAACAATAAAAACGTTGTCTTCATTACTATGCACCTTTGACGACTGTCCAGCATCAAAGCTTTTTTGTAGCAATGGCAATATTTTTTTGAGAGTGTAGCGACATCTAATGGGGAATAGCGATATTAGACAATATTGTAACCGCTTTATTAGGGTTCCGTACCCGAAGGGTGCCAAACGGGACCCTATTACTGAGACTTCGCTGTCCGTCTGTCCGTCCGTCCGTCCGTCTGTCACCAGGCTGTATCTCATGAACCGTGGTAGCTAGACAGTTGAAATTTTCACAGATGATGTATTTCTGTTGCCGCTATAACAACAAATACTAAAAATCAAAAGAAATTTAATATTAAGGGGGGCTCCCATACAACAAACGTGATTTTTTTGCTCATTTTTGCTCGATATTGATAATGGTAGCAGGTAGACGCTTAAAGTGTTCACAATATATTGAGTATATTATTTATTTAAAAAATAAATAATTAAATTAAAATTAAATTAATATTTAGGGGGGCTCCCATACATTTTTTTTTGCGGTTTTTTATAGATAATGGCACGGAACCCTTCGTGCGCGAGTCCGACTCGCACTTGGCCGGTTATTTAAATCATAGCTGGAACCAAACCATACCGCGATTCAAGATACACATAGCGACTAGCGACATCTAATGGGGAATAGCGATGAATCGAAGTAGTCGTGTACTGAGCTTATTGATAATTAATATATTATGAAATTGGGGCTAAAATTGCGCAATGTTTGAGTTTTCCTTGGCTTTGCAGGCTAAACTCTAACCATGCTCAAAATTTTAAGCTTGTGGGTTCGCTAGAAGTAACCTTTAGAGTTTTCATGATCGTGAATCAGTGAGTCAGTGAGTGTCAAAATTGAGGAACTTTGAATTGCTGTACCTTCAACTCTACTGGTTCAAATTTATTGAAATTTTGAGAATATGTCTTATGACATGGTGCCTTTTAGCCGCCGGGAATTCAGGTTTCTATCTTTATCCACAACGGAGTAACAGGTAGGTCAAATATGCTCTGAATGGCTTCCTGTAAAGGATGTTACTGCTGCGCCCGTATGTTTTGCTTTTTGCTCGACTTGGCTTGGGGGCGCTGCCGCGCCCCCAGATTTGATACTGTAGCTAAGGGAAATTAGACGTAGGGACAATATACTTTGATATGATAGTTAAAGAAATTTGTCATGGGAACAAAAGGACATGAAATCCTATTGTGACATGAACAATTTTAGCATTGTAATTTCAACAGTTGTTTTATTGCTGTTACATCAATGTTGGTAAATTTGTTGCATTAGCAATTGAAGAGTAACAATAAAAACGTTGTCTTCATTACTATGCACCTTTGACGACTGTCCAGCATCAAAGCTTTTTTGTAGCAATGGCAATATTTTTTTGAGAGTGTAGCGACATCTAATGGGGAATAGCGATATTAGACAATATTGTAACCGCTTTATTAGGGTTCCGTACCCGAAGGGTGCCAAACGGGACCCTATTACTGAGACTTCGCTGTCCGTCTGTCCGTCCGTCCGTCCGTCTGTCACCAGGCTGTATCTCATGAACCGTGGTAGCTAGACAGTTGAAATTTTCACAGATGATGTATTTCTGTTGCCGCTATAACAACAAATACTAAAAATCAAAAGAAATTTAATATTAAGGGGGGCTCCCATACAACAAACGTGATTTTTTTGCTCATTTTTGCTCGATATTGATAATGGTAGCAGGTAGACGCTTAAAGTGTTCACAATATATTGAGTATATTATTTATTTAAAAAATAAATAATTAAATTAAAATTAAATTAATATTTAGGGGGGCTCCCATACATTTTTTTTTGCGGTTTTTTATAGATAATGGCACGGAACCCTTCGTGCGCGAGTCCGACTCGCACTTGGCCGGTTATTTAAATCATAGCTGGAACCAAACCATACCGCGATTCAAGATACACATAGCGACTAGCGACATCTAATGGGGAATAGCGATGAATCGAAGTAGTCGTGTACTGAGCTTATTGATAATTAATATATTATGAAATTGGGGCTAAAATTGCGCAATGTTTGAGTTTTCCTTGGCTTTGCAGGCTAAACTCTAACCATGCTCAAAATTTTAAGCTTGTGGGTTCGCTAGAAGTAACCTTTAGAGTTTTCATGATCGTGAATCAGTGAGTCAGTGAGTGTCAAAATTGAGGAACTTTGAATTGCTGTACCTTCAACTCTACTGGTTCAAATTTATTGAAATTTTGAGAATATGTCTTATGACATGGTGCCTTTTAGCCGCCGGGAATTCAGGTTTCTATCTTTATCCACAACGGAGTAACAGGTAGGTCAAATATGCTCTGAATGGCTTCCTGTAAAGGATGTTACTGCTGCGCCCGTATGTTTTGCTTTTTGCTCGACTTGGCTTGGGGGCGCTCGCGCCCCCAGATGAAATAAAAAGAAATAAAAAGATGCAAAATGGTGAGTGGGTGAGCCTCTCTATGTGTAGTATGAGTGTGAGTGAGTGTGTGTCAGGGTGTGTAAGATAATAAATCAACGTTACTATGTCCATATAGTGCAATGCATTAGAGCAATCTGCCATGCACACCCTTAGACTCGTGTAAGCCTCTATTCATTAAACTTAAAATCTTGTCGTTGCCAAGTCTCTACATATTTGAAATGGCATGTTTTGCTCACAGTCAACCAAATATTTTCAAAAAATACAAGGATGCATACACATTCAACACAAGGTAGGTATCCAGATAAAATTGTAAACCCACCATGCAGGGCCGAATTGTGTAAGAGAAGTTGTTACAGAACGTTAATAAACATTTATAATAAGGTCCCACAGTCAATTAAAACATTGCCATTGACATTATTTAAGTCCACACTACAAAGATGGCTCTAAAAGGAATGTTTCTATAATGTAAATGAATACCTAAATCTTAAAATTATTGATATATAACCAAGGTATGACATATTAATATAATATAAATAGACTTAAAATGACATATTTTAAGTACAAATGTTTGCATACCTGGACAGGTGAAATGTGCTGAGCAGTTTTACATTTACCACCACATATTGTACCTCATTTCAAGCAAATAAACATCATTTCATTTCATTCTGAGCGACTTTCACTATGAAACCGATTTGATCAGAGCAACTTTAATTTTCACATCTCTATACAAATTATCTGACCGCCCGGACCAAATATGGAGCAATGAAAAATAAAGTTGATCAAATCCGTTTCATATTGTCTGATCAAATCGGTTTCATAGTAAAAGTTGCTCAGAATGGTCTCCCTAAGAACCCCCTAAAACATGACTACACCCTTCTGTTACACCCTGTATATCTTGCTTGAGCTTTTGAGGCAAAGCAAGTAGCCTATAGGACGGCGCTGTACACAGTCACAATCCTCAGGTCTTGCATTTTTGCCTGTACTCTGTTTGTGATTCTCACCTTCCACCATGACGTATGATTCCCCAGCCTCCTGTTCTGTAAACAGACATAAAACATCATAAGGTTTTATATGGTTTATTTATCTGACAGCCACAGCGTTTACAATGGATGTGTACAGTTAGTTTTAAACAAAAAATATGGCCAATTACGGCTATCTATTTTATAATACTGGACTTATATGTAGCTACACAAACTGATAAGTGTGACAACTCTCATAGAATTTATGAATGAATATTTTTCATTGACACGGACCTGCGCCGGATCGGTGGGATCACATAGATTTGTGAATCGACCTTAAGGATCTATTACACTGCGCCCTAATTAGGGATGCTCGTTATTACACTACACCTGAAAATCAGCGCTGAAGGCCTAGCCTTCAGCATACCGCTGAGTCAGAAGCCATTTATAATGACAGTGACACACAACGACCGTCATTCATGAATGAATGAATGTGAATGATATTGTAAGTGATTTTGTTTTTTTTTTGTTTTTGTTCCTCTTCTGTCTTTTTGTAGTGTCTTCACTGTCTTTGTAATAAATGTTTCTTTCTTTCTTCTTTCTTTCAATTAGGCGACTAAATAGGCGTCAGGCAGATAGTGCACTCATTCAGGGCAATGTAATAATTAATCGGGCAGCCTTTTGACGATCGACGAAGTAAACTCGAAATTTTTATCAGAATCGCTCCAGCCGCACTGACCATCGTTGTCCTCCTCGCTGGACTGCAGCACCACCTGCACCGAGTCCGGCGTGATGAACTCACTGTCGCCAGAGCAGCCCTCCGCCTCCTGGGAGACAGACAGACATGAAACCATACACTTTGAATCCAATTGATTAACAGGGGGTTTCACTTCGCTGAGTAGGTACCTACGGCCGGCTATACGCGCCAGTCGGTCTTTGTCACATGGTTGTCGCTCGGCTCTCGGCGCGCGCGCTGGCCGCGTGAAAACAATCACGCCGAAAACAACTGAGTGCGATTCGCAACCCTGCGTGATCGGCATCGCGTCAGCGGTGTCTAATGGAATATGAATGCTCGTCCTCGTGTCATACGATAAGTTTCAATTTCGCATGCGCGTATTTTGGTGGTGTTTTTTTATGATAACAATGCAGTAGAGTCATCACTGTCCGGCGGCCTAGCCACGCCCCGTAACCAATCAAATCGTTTTCAATTATCAAGCCAAGTTCACAGTGACCAGTTGAAGGCAAACTTTCGAACGCGAAGGTTGTGTCCTGTCCTGTGAGTGTGTGTTAACAGATTTAAATTTAAATTTCACTGCATTCTTATCACTAATAGACTGTAGTTCGCATGACCCGTTAAGCTGTAGGTCCCGGCTACTATCGCTACTCGGTGGTAGTAGTCGTAGAGCTGTAGGTCCCGGCTACTATCGCTACTCGGTGGTAGTAGTCGTAGAGCTGTAGGTCCCGGCTACTATCGCTACTCGGTGGTAGTAGTCGTAGAGCTGTAGGTCCCGGCTACTATCGCTACTCGGTGGTAGTAGTCGTAGAGCTGGGTCCCGGCTACTATCGCTACTCGGTGGTAGTAGTCGTAGAGCTGGGTCCCGGCTACTATCGCTACTCGGTGGTAGTAGTCGTAGAGCTGTCACAGAGGCTCTAATAGGGCAACTTGATGACTTCCACCTGACATGTGTATGTTTTGAAATAATGTGATGCAATGTTTTGTAATGTAATGTAATGCTTTGTGACTATAACTGTAATCTTGCTACACCCAACAGGGTAAAATTACTTTCATATATTTATTTTATTTTATAATAACACCTATAATACGACAGGTAATTTATTGCAATAAATACTTGAATACTTGACATCCAACACCGTGTATTGAATAGGCTTGTGACCTGTCAAGTCAAAATAGATACTTTTTATGAACTGTCAAAACGGAACCTGAGTTCTATGAAATAACAACTGAATGACGTCATGTAAAAGTGCCATCAAATGCTGTCTTTTTTTGCACAAAATTGACTTTATAAAATATATCTGCTGGAAATATAGAATTCTGAAAATGTCAAGCCATTTTGTACATAAAACTTGACTTGTTCCTAGATTTATTGGATTACCTTGGCCACAAGCCTATTGTGCAATAAATTATATTGAAGTGTATTTACGAAATACTCACAGCATTTGTCACCAGCCTGTAGGATTCGTCTCCGTCACCATCTTCGCATCTGAAAATAACAAGAAACACTTAACTTATTGGTTGTTCATGAACAAAACGTACATTTATGTCGCCAACGTCACGAGTTTTGTAGGTTCCTCTGTATTTGGACATGTCCTCTCTCGAGAACCTGCAAATGTCAGTGTTGACTTGTTGCTCGTCATCACCACCCGGGGAGGACGTGAAGGGCTGTAGGTTCCAAGTATTTCCGTCGGACGTGAGCAACAGCGTTTTACCTTTTAAATGCAGAGATTTTCTTTTTTTCCATAACGATCGTAGACAGAGAAAGGAATAGACGGAGTGCATGCGTACACCTTTGAGATGGAGATAGAGTTGGTTCTCAATAAGCATAAGGTTCAAAATCAGAGATTTTCTGCCACTCATCTGTCAAAACAAGAGCAAACAAGCATTTGACAATTCTGTGGCCAACAACAAAAACGCATACGCGGGTAAGGGACAGGTGATCGTTATTGTTTCTCGCTTACACAAAAATGATTCGTATTATGTCATCTCTTTTTTTTCTTTTTTTTCTGACGATGTGCCATCTCTATACTATACTCCCTTTACGATAACGATACAGTTCTACTTTTTTTGGGAAAGGCAAGGGTCCTGAAACCGTACAGCCAAGGTGTTTGATAGTCTTTATTGTTGAAAAGTTTTTTTTAAACTATAGTTGACAACCAAACAGCCACTCATGCCCGGTTTCCTAGGCGCTGATTAAAGTTAACAGGTTGGTTAAATCAGCTACAGCCAATCACGAACCGCTATTATTCAAAATGACGGAACTTGATTGGCCGACACTGATTTAACCAACCTGTTAACTTTAATCAGCGCCCAGGAAACTGGGTGTCACTGTTTGATAAGCACTTGGAGG
The DNA here is from genome assembly GCA_963457715.1 of Argyresthia albistria. Lineage (NCBI taxonomy): Eukaryota > Metazoa > Arthropoda > Insecta > Lepidoptera > Argyresthiidae > Argyresthia > Argyresthia albistria. Next base: position 929,173 of record OY735279.1, on the reverse strand, counting down.
CAGGAAGATTTAAACAAAGAGGTGCATTGATCTGAGGTTTCATACTGTGGCCCATGCTCCGCGCATGCGCTGTGATATGCTCGGTTTTGGCGACAACAAAACGTCAACGTGACGTGAACGGTTTGTTGTGTCTAAGGTCTAAGCACTGATTTACGTGGAAATATTGTTATGTTTTAACTTTGATTTTTGTAAGAGAAACACTTAAGTATGAGAGAAGATAAAGTAGTGTATGAAACTGCACATAACTAGGTATTAAAACTCTCGTGGGATACTATCAATAACCGGCCAAGTGCGAGGTACTCGCGCACGAAGGGTTCCGCACCATTATTTATAAAAAACCGCAAAAAAAATAATTGTATGGGAGCCCCCCATAAATATTAATTTAATTTTAATTTAATTATTTATTTTCAAGTCCAAGAATACATCTATCTAGGCCAAATAGTCTCTTTCCAGGCACGACAAGACAAGGAAGTTGATAGACGCGTCGAAAACGCCTGGAAGAGCTTTTGGTCTATGAAGGAGCGCATGAAGGGACAACTTCCGTTGTCCCTGAAACGAAGCTCATGGACATGTGCATTCTCCCCATCCTTACCTACGGAGCCGAGACTTGGTCTTTGACTGACGCGCAAAGGTTCAGACTCGGAGTTTGTCAGAGAAACATGGAGCGCAGCATTCTCGGTGTTCGGCTTTTAGACCGGATCCGGAATTCCGAGCTGCGCTCCCGGACAAAGATTATAGATGTAACTCAGAAGGCTACCCAATTAAAGTGGGACTGGGCCGGTCACGTTGCTCGAATGCTGCCAAATCGTTGGGCTAAGAGAACCACAGACTGGCTCCCAGTAAATGCAAAGAGAAAGTGTGGCCGACCCAGGAAGAGATTGAGTGATGAGTTGGGTCTATGGGATAAAGAGTGGAGGGAGACCGCTCGGGATCGAATGGAGTGGAAGAGGGGGAGAGAGGCCTTTGCCCAGCAGTGGGATATTGCAGGCTCATAATAATAATAATAATATTTATTTTTTAAGTAAATAATATACTCAATATATTGTGAACATTTTAAGCGTCTACCTGCTACCATTATCAATATCGAGCAAAAGTGAGCAAAAAAAAACACGTTTGTTGTATGGGAGCCCACCTTAATATTAAATTTCTTTTGATTTTTAGTATTTACTGTTATAGCGGCAACAGAAATACATCATCTGTGAAAATTTCAAATGTCTAGCTACCACGGTTCATGAGATACTGCCTGGTGACAGACAGACGGACGGACTAACGGACAGACAGCGAAGTCTCAGTAATAGGGTCCCGTTTGGCACCCTTCGGGTACGGAACCCTAAAAACCGAGCCGTCATAAACTACTTACTTTACAACAAAGTTAAACAACTCTTACCGTACAAAGGTCAGGTTGAGTAGGTCGAGGTGCAACAGTCCTTTTCCGTCTGCGTTCAGCACTTGAACATATTTGGAGCCGTCGTCTTGACCAATCTGCAGGGTTTCTGTGACCTGTAGTCAAACATGGATGTTACAGACTGTGCCACGTTGTTTTGGCTTTGGAGCAACTTGTCAGCTCTTTCGCTCTTTGGCTAAACCAAAGTGGAAAAGAGAGGTCACAGCTCACTATTTGCTAAAGTAACTAGGCTAAGAATGGTAGGTACCTAATAAAATAATATGGATGTTATGATCGAAAACATTATTTTAGGAAACTTTAATTATTACAAGCTGCAGTGATGGTCTAGCACCCCTGACATATGAAGGGTACAAGGAAAGAAGGTTTATACTCAAGAAGAATTAGTTTTGTTGCCATAATAACAAAAAAAACATATTTACTCTTAACCTCTTCACTCTCAGAAGCACACCGCTCGAACGACCGAACAATGGCGAACTATTGTTTTGTTATATAAGATTGGTCGGTGAACCAGTTGAAATCAATGACCTTTCTATAAACAAGAGAGGTGACTGTGATTTTTTTCCTACATCCATAGTAAACTTTTTTGAGCCTCACATTGACTATGATTTCTTTTATCATTTTTTGATCTCACCATTCGTATATATTTCGTATATATTTATTGCACAAAAGACAAAAACAGAAAATACAGAGAAGTAATTTACAAATGTAAGCTTATCTATATCTTATTAGGGTTTATACCTAGTTTGGGAGTTAGAGCCACAATTATAATTAGGAAATAAGATACAATACAATAAATATATTTCATTTCATTTCATTCATTTCATTTCATTTCATATCTCTAAAGAGTGATCTCTTCCAGCAAACCCAGGATGGACAGAGAAAAATAAAATACAGAACAGGTAGGCCTATGTGCTCAGGTAAGAGAAAAATAAAACATAAATAAATCATAATAACCATTCAATACATAGCTTTCTTAATTTACTACTAGATGGCTTTGTCAACACTGTTTTGGAAAAATACTGACTATGATTCTTCTTTCCCTGTACCTTTCATATAGGTAATAGAGTTTTGAGTAACTAAAACAGGGCACTATAATGCCTCTGCCACCCCTTATTGGAAAAAGCGTGAAGCTATGCTGTAATAACATAATAACTGAGAGAGAAGTGCAAGATAGACTACTTACATCATTATCATCGTCATCTTTGTCAAATGGACCGCTAACCTCCACAATCTGTAGCTGGCCTGAAAAAGAAACATAGGTATTCATTTGAGTTCAGTCTATGCCACTACATTACTGGTTATGTCTGCTTAGATACAATATGGAAGAAGACTACGATCCATTAAATTCGACGTTATACTAGATTTATTTAAAAAATAGTAACTGGTGTTTATACAGGGTGTAACAGAAAGGTGTAGTCATATTTTAGGGGGTTGTTAGGGACATAATTCTGAGCAACATTCACTATGAAACCGTTGTCTCCCTACAAACCCCCTAAAATATGACTACACCCTTCTGTTACACCCTGTATACTAGAAATTGGGTCAGTCAGTGTTCATACATACATTCCGTCCGAGTAAACTATACAGAGCAGACGTGTTACCGGTTGCTCCCGCTAATATATTATAAGTCTCATAAACAGTAATAACAATTATAACCGTTCTCCCATTCTCGTACGGCCTATTTCTTCGTGCGTACTTCCGCGAGCACTGCGACCTTGCTGCGCGTGCGGCTCCCCGCGACCGTTGAGGAAAAGAGACAGACACATCTCTGCGAGCTACGTAAGCCAATCAGACCAGTCTTCGCCTCCGGCCCCTTCTCCAGTCCAGCGCTCCTCACTCATATACGTTCTGTGAATTCGCCACTACCAGCAAGAGTTGCGTAACTCAATTGTGCAGCCGTCGGAATCAAACGCAGCAGTTAATGGTTCGAGTCTCAGCCACTTAGTTTGTAATTGGGATGTTATATTTTGTTATTGAATAATTTTGTTTTTTGTTTTTTAATTAAGTTAGTAAAGTTAATTCCTGTATAATAAATAAATATTATTCTTACGCATTTACACATACACACACACACCCTTATTTACTATATTTTTGTGTTTACTATTTATTCATACATACACATACACAGACGCTTTAGATTAATTTACTTGTTTGTTATTGTTAAGTTAGTATAATTTGAAGATTTTATATACACACCGGAACGTCCAGGATGCCCCCAAAAGTTACTGTCAATAAATGCGAAGCTTGTGGGAAATTTATAGGCGCCCTCGAAGCTATGGGCTGCCAAACATGCTCGCGTATTTATCATCACCTATGCTTAGATATGTCAGCTGAACAGTTCAAAAAACTGCCTAAAGACGGCCGCAAAGTAGCAAAATGCGACAGCTGCAAAGCAGAGCAGCGCTCGACTACCCCTCTGCGAGCTGCCGCCGCTACCGCCGCCGCTGCCGTTGTTGCCGCCACTGCTAAACTCGCGGCATCTGCAGCAACTCCTAGTGCCCCGCCTACTACACTCAACACTCCTCCCACAACTGTCACCACCCATGACTCTCTGGCCCCTGGCGGTTATACCTTTGACATTACTTCCTTGGAAAGTCGACTTGAAACCCTGATTCTTAAGGGCAATGAAGCGCTGAAGATAGAGATTAGGAGTATTATTGAAACTGAAATTCAAAAACAAGTCACTGCATTGACAGCCCAATATGAGTCCAGGCTATCTGAAGTTGAGACAAAATGCGAGAAAATTGCTGAACTCGAGAAAAGTTTATTGGTCTCCGAGAGACGTGTCTCCGAACTGGAATACCAGTTCGGCTCGCACCAGCAGTGGCTGCGCATGAATAACCTCGAGATCTCCGGAGTCCCCGAGCTGAAGAACGAGTCGCCTCGTGACATTACAATCAAGATAGCAGCATACGCCGGAGTTGAGCTTAAGACAGACGACATAGAGTTTGTGCACCGTGTACAGCCGATGAAAGCCAAACCTGGTCGCCCAAAAGCTATCATTGCGAAATTTCGTAACCGCGCTCACAAGGACTCTATTGTAGCAGGCCTTATTAAGAATAAGGGTATAAAGACAACGGACATCGGGATAGTAGGAAGCGAGCATAAACTATACGTGCATGATCACCTTACACCTTCAAACAAAAAGATGTTCATGGACTTAAAGGAGATCTGCAATAAGTTCAATTACACATATGTTTGGACGAAAAATTGTAATGTTTATGCTCGAAAAGCCGAAAACTGTCCCTTGATACACATTCGTAGACCCGAGGATTTTCAAAAGATCGTATGATTTGTACTCGAGTCCCCAAAGCGCACATTACTTCAACTGTATACCCCGTAAAATTACTTATATCTAACACTCCACAAAAATTACATACACACTCACAAACACACATTACTCACTTAATTCCTTTCCTTACGCCTTTAAGATGTGCTGGGTCTTTGTTTTGCCCCTCCCATATCACTGATATTAACACAGCATCTATTTTCTCCATAAAATTTTATCTCATCTACATTCGCAGCTAATAATTTTAGTATTTACTACCAAAATGTCCGTGGTTTGAGAACCAAAACCTTAGATTTGTATAATAGTATCATAAGTAATAACTTTGACATAATTATTATAACTGAAACTTGGCTTGTGGATGGTGTACTGGATTCGGAATTATGCGACAATAGATATGACGTATTTAGACTGGACCGCGACCGCGTCGCCGCGGGTAGAAAAGATGGTGGTGGAGTTATGGTAATCGCACGTCGAACTTTAAATGCAATTCCACGTCCTGAGTGGACAACGTCCAATACGGAATGTCTATGGGTCACCATACCCGCTAAGGTTCTTCGTGGTACAGCTAATGACCTCCATATATGTTCAGCATATCTACCGGAAAAGAGAGGGCATACTCCGGTGCTCCACCTTCATATAAATAATATTATTTCATCTGTCGCCTCAGTCAAATCGTTACATCCCAATGCTAATTACTTAATCGCCGCCGATTTCAATTTGCGCTGTTTGCGTTGGTTGCCCACCGGCGTTGAACACCTCCGTAGAGAACTACTGTGTGTTCAGGAAGCGGCTACTGATCTCATTGACGAATTTCAGGCTCTTGAACTTCATCAGTTTAACACGATTACCAACAGCAGTGGACACACTCTTGATCTAGTCTTCAGCAACGTCGCACTCGACCTCTTACGGTCCCCTGTACCACTCATTAAAGAAGATACAGCTCATCCATCTCTTGAAATTCTGGCCAATGATCTAACAGTGTCACCACTTTCTGAGTCCAACAGTGTTAGGTACAGATTTCGCAAAGGTGATTATGATTCCATTCGTGCTAAGCTCAATGAGTCTGACTGGAACGGGATCCTCTCTGAAGGAACAGTTGATGACGCGGTTCATAAGCTTTATACCATCGTCAACGACTCTATTTGTAAACATGTGCCTCTGGATACTCGTAAAAAGAAGTCACAGTACCCGATTTGGTTTAGCGAGGCACTTGTCAGGATCACCAGGGATAAAGCCAGTAGCCATAAAAAATGGAAACAGTATAATAATCCACTTGATTACGAAGAATTCTCCTTACTTCGAAAAAGACAAAAAGTTATGCAGGAAACATGTTTTCAACGTTACGTTAAATATATGGAAACCAATATTAAAGTGAACCCTAAACAGCTTTGGTCTTTTGTTAAAGCTCGTAGACAAAATTCTGCCTATCCGCAATCCCTTGAGTACCAAGGTGTTCATTATTCAGATGGTCCAAGCATCTGCAAAGGTTTTAATAAATTCTTCCATTCAGTATTTAGTACGCCAGCGTCTTCGTATCCTGATCTGCCACTCGCTCCACCGTTTTGTGAAGACGGCAATGTGATCAACTCTGCTCAGTTCTATCCTGACTCTACACTAAAATTACTAAACTCGCTCGATATTAACGGTGGTGCGGCTAGCGATGGTATCCCTCCGTACTACATAGTACAGTGCGCGAAGCAAATATGTCACCCTTTAAGCATCATATTCAATAAATCCCTCAAAGAAGGCTCGTTCCCTGTTGCCTGGAAGAAAGCTCACATCCTTCCGATACACAAAAAGGGGACAAGAAACAAGATGGAGAATTACAGACCAATATCGATTCTAAATGTATTTGGTAAGGTTTTCGAGAAGGCTGTTTATAACTGCATCTATCCAATTATCTCTCGTGGTGTACCTCCTCAGCAACACGGGTTTCTCAAAAGCCGATCTACCATGAGTAATCTCGCGGAATTCCTACACTTTGTTCTGCATAAGATGGACAAGCGGAAGCAGGTTGATGTGGTCTATACGGATTTTGAGAAGGCTTTCGACCGCGTAGACCACATCATCCTGTTGCGCAAACTATTTCATCTGGGGATTCAGGGCGACCTCTACCGCTGGATTACTTCTTATGTATCTAACAGAAGTCAGGCTGTGATTGTTGGTGGATATAACTCGAACTTTATTGATATCCCTTCGGGTGTACCTCAGGGTTCCCACTTAGGTCCTCTACTCTACAATGCTTATCTCTATGATATTTATACTGCATTTAATGACTGTAGGTTTTTACTTTATGCCGACGATAAAAAGGTCTTCCTTGATGTGAACTGTGCCGCCGATTGTGATAAGTTACAGGCCGATCTCAATCGCTTAAGTCAGTACTACGAACAGAATAGGATTTCGGTGAATATTAGTAAATGCGTCCAAATCTCGTTCACAAGAAGTCCCTCCCCTATTATATATGATTACTCCATCAACAACACGCCATTAGCCCGCGTTAATACTATCCGCGATCTTGGTGTCATCCTCGATAGTAAACTATCATTTGAAAAACACATCGACCACATCACGGCCCGTGCTTTTCGAAACCTGGGTTTTGTTTTGAGAATTTGCAAACCCTTTAGCGACTTAGTTTGTATAAAACAGATCTATTTTGCTTACGTTAGGAGCATTCTAGAATACGCTTCTTGTATATGGTCTCCTAACTACATTACATACATTCAACGCATTGAGCGTATTCAATCTAAATTTATAAAGCACCTAAATTTCAGGTCTCATACCCCTGGGCGCTCTTATGAGGAGTCTTGTCATCAGTATCACCTCTCCAGTCTCAAGGATCGCAGAACTTTGCTTGATATGATGTTACTCCATGATATTCTGTCCGGCCGACTTGATTCTTCACCTCTTCTCTCTGAACTATCTTTCTGTGTCCCTTCGCGTCGTACTCGTCAAACTTCCAAAAGGCTATTCGCTGTCTCCCTCACGCATACCAATTATGCTCAGAATTCTACTATGGTCCGCCTTACCAATCAATTTAATAAACTTTTTAACAACTTTGATCCATTCGCATCTTCTAAGGCGAAATTCCGTCAAGATATTATTAAAACTTTACGCAATATCGAGGAGGAATAAGTGAAACACACACACTCACACACACTCACCCTCACACACACTCACACACCCTCTCACCCTCGCACACACCATCTCACATACACACTCACCCTCGCACACACCCTCTCACATACACCCATTCAAACACACAGTCACACACTTCACTCATGTTACACGATACATAATATTCAATTATAGATACCTATCTATAAACATTATTCTAAACAAAATTGTCCATGAACACACGTTCATATAAGAATACTTATTTAATATTTGTCCACTTGTCTATCTGTTTAAGTTTCTCGATCTTAATTTATTTCTTGTATTTTTTGTGGATATCTGTTATTGGCTTTCATTCTGTATCTCTGCTCTTTGTAATTTGTTTGTCTATGTGCTGTTGATGTCCCAAATAAAATAAAATAAAATAAAATAAAATAAATACAACACCAGACGTCTAATGTCCATTTTCAATAACCTATCTTCAATAATCTATCTTCAATAATCTATCTTCAATAACCTATCTTCAATAATCTATCCTCAATCTGCAGATAGATAGGGTCTAATTTCTAGTTCTATGTAAAGCCAACTGTCAACTTTAACTCGGTAATTTGAAAATTATGGATAGATAGGTTATTGATAATTGAAACAAAAAGTAAACTTTAGAAAAAACTGACTTCCACAAACCCTATTTGATTAGATTGAGTTTAATACAAACTGTAACCCCCTGTTTCCCATCCTTGGGGAATTAATTTCGTTAAATCCCATCTCAGTTTTACCCTATGCTACTTATGGAACCCCTGTTCCATGGCTCTAGGTCCACCAATTTAGGCTATGCGTTGCCCGTCAGCCACGCGTTGCCCGTCAGCCACGCGTAGTAGATTGTATTTGTACCTAGTATTGAGCAGTACTGGTGGTCTTGTGTGGTCTTCATCATCAGTTCCACATCACAATATTATCCTTACCGTGAGTAAATGCACGAGTTATTACTAAAAATACAAAAATCACTATAGGTTTGCCTATAATATTTGAAGAGTTCCCTCGATTTCTTCAGGATCCGATCATCAGATCCTGACCTGGTGGCCCATAGTACCCTTGGAAGGTAAACCCTTTCAAACAAAAAAATAATTTCCAAATCGGTCCATCCTTCTAGGCACAATCGGGGCAAATTCATCAAACATACATACCTACATACATCCCGACGAATTGTAAACCTCCTCCTTTGGGAAGTTGGTTAAAAATGGACATTAGAGTAGTCCAAGTCATTATTAGGGTTCCGTACCCGAAGGGTGCAAAACGGGACCCTATTACTGAGACTTCGCTGTCCATCTGTCTATCACCAGGCTGTATCTCATGAACCGTGGTAGCTAGACAGTTGAAATCTTCACAGATGATGTATTTCTGTTGCCGCTATAACAACAAATACTAAAAAACAAAATAAATTGGATATTAAGGGGGGCTCCCATACAACTAACATGATTGTTTTTGCGGCTTTTTATAGATAATGGTACGGAACCCTTCGTGCGCAAGTCCGACTCTCACTTGGCCGGTTATTAAACTATAGATAGGTAAGTATCAAATACCTACTCAGCTTGTGGAAAAAGGAGGATAAATATTGCTATTGCTATTGCTTTACCATCTCTCAACTCAGCAGTGAGGGTATCCGAAGATGATGGACTGCTTCCACCATCCTCCAAGCCCTCGATGCTATCCATGTTGCAGCTTCAGTCCTGTAAACATGACAACAATACTCTTTACCCGCTTCTAACAAGGTTATGGAAGCAATAAACTTAATTTGAACTTGGTTCATCGAGATGAAATTACAAGAAACCTGTAAGATCATCAGCTATTCTATCAAGAAAGCCAAATTGTGGCATCCGGAGTTGTTACAAACACCTGCCAGGCTGGAAATTCATTGGTTTATGAAGATTAGCATGAAAGTATGAGACGAATCGATATTGTATCACTTTGAGATATTTTGGAGGTTAGGTACCTGTTATTGTAATTCATAATTCGGTTGATAAGTGCATTGTATGAGCTATTCTTGTTGAAATTCATTGTTGATATGCGATCAAAGAGGATCAAAACACGAAAACGAAAACGTCAATTTGTATTTTTCAAATCATTTTTTTCTTGCAACACCGTGAGAGTTTTCGTCGGTGTTTCTATTTTAATAAATTGTATTTTCTGCCTATTGCAATAATGAAATACTCACTTTTATCGAAGAACACGAAAGTAACGACAAAATAGTTTAGTGTTCGCAAAGCTTTCAAGAAAAATAAATTACGCCACGTAAATTAACGCCATTTTCACAACAAAAGGGTCATTTTACTTTTTCTCCGTTCGTAAATACTGCAAGCAAAGGAAACAGCTGTTAAGCCAATATTGCCACATATAAATACAAATTTTCCCTACAATTTTGTGAAAATATGCTGTCATGTAAAGTAAAGTGAGTTTTTGTTTTTGATATTTTATCATAAAATATTCATTAATTCATATACTTTAATATATATTCCTTGCTATGGGTCGAAATTTCTGAGAATTCTGTATATATTTTTTATCATACGAAGGAGATGACGAGAGGATGGTAAATATTATTTTGTAGAATGTGTGGTAGAGTTCAAAGAATATCACGCATGCGCATTTTGTCAATCTCCATAACTTTTCTACTAGTATTACTGTCTTTTTCGCCTCTTCGTTGTTACGTCTTGCTCGTAGAATCGATGGAGTTATATAGAGTTTGTAGAGCGTTAGCTGTAATTACATTAGTCGTTAGTGCAGTTCTATGTATTAGATTAGATATGTTTCAGATTTACGTGTTTCACTTTGAAGTACATCGGTATTATATATTTTATGGCAAGAAGTATGTAAGTTTTTTACATTGAAGAAGAAAATCATCAAACTTCAAATAGTTTCAAAAATCCCGCCTTAGCAGTCGACTCTACCTAAAATCTTCTCTTTCACACCCATGAAAAAGTCATATGTTGGTAATCTGTAACTAAAAAATGCAGTTATCACTCGTTTCGTCATTAACGAAAATATTTGTAACATATTTAATTCTTGAAAAACACAAAATAATAATAAATTATTTACGTGTGATATAAATACATCATACATTCACTGAGAATATTAATTTGAACTTACAAGCCTGCATCGCGCAAGTAAAGTTTTTCTTGAGTAACGGTATATATAGTGGTTATGACACTTATTTTGTGGGAGGTCCATTGCTACTCGGTAAACCGGTGTATGGCAAGGAGCCGGTCCAAGTCCTTGCCATTGCGATTGCTGATGCAGTAATAATCATATGGAATAAAATATGTCAAAGAAAATGCAATGTCAAAGAAAATGATAAAGAGAGGCTCGCCCTCACACACACTGAAGTAGCTACCTAGACTTCCTTTATGCTTATTAGAATCGTATTGGTCGTCAGTATTTTATTCCGCATACATATAATAATACATGCTGATGAACAATACCATAATCATGGTCAAAATGGAACATCACACACATATAACATTATCTGTATACTATCATCTTCATTCCTCAATATTGCGATTGCTGAAGCAGAAATAATTAATATTAATGGGGAGGGGGAATAAAATTATGTCAAAGAACTCGGTCAATGGTAAGGTTGTAATTGTGATGCTGTGTGTAGAGCTACGTCGTCGTGGAGTGAAACATGAAAAATTCAGAAATAGAGTGTTCAATTCTTAGGTTATTAAATAGATGTGCTGGTTTAAATTTGAGGGTAAATCTACCTTTTGAAACACCAAAAGGAAGTCAAAGCAGCTACTTCGGTAAGTGTGAGAAAACTCTCTTTATCATTTTACAGAATGATTGACATATTTTTATTTCCATTTTATATTAAACCCATACATGACGACTTCTCGACATATTCAGATGGCGGAGCGTTAGACCGGCCCCCCGCCATGACCGGTTACCCGTGTAGCAAGAGACTCCCCGTCTCTTCAGCTAACTAATTTCTTTATATAGTTCCGAATGAGAAAAACTTCGATATCGCGATGTAGGCCCAGCGATCTGATTGGTAGAGCCAGGTGACGTAGGATTGCGTGCTGAGCAAGAATAGTGTTAGATGGTGTAACTGTAATGGAAGGCCAACTGCAGCCGCGGCTTTGTTTCATACAATATGTGTTGGCGCGCCGCTTGGGCGAGACGTGTGTTTGTAAATGGCATCCAATGATCTCTGCACTCAACTTGGACACAATACATGAAATGTGTGTGATACTGCAAATAAGTAGATGGCACACGCCTATAGCTAGCAGCTGAATAATACTAAGAATCTAGATAAGTAATAAATAATTTTGGACTCCAATTTGAATCTTGTTGTACTTCTATAGCCAAGCCAGCGAGGCCGAGACCGATTCAGTACTCCATAGCGAGCGGCATGCATGACTCACTGATCTCTAATGGACCATAAAAACTGCAGTTAGCGGTTATGCTCTATTGACATCTACCCACGTAGATGACTAAGCTTAAAGTAGTTACGACAACAACCTATCTACTTTTTGCAGCCGGTACCTACATCAGGAAATATCATACCGGGCAAAGTAACTAAGTGAGGATACAACTTTTTTTGACCCAGTAACCCCAAAACTGCAAAACTGTCAAAAACCGAATTTTGCCGCTTGGATCAACTATTCATAACTTCATCCGTGCCTCTACTACGTCAGTCGTAGGAAAAAATCGTGATGATATTTTGATTAAGAGACTATATTGGCAGAGCTAGTTGATTTAGATTTTCATATGCTTATTTCTTATGCCAAAAGAAAGTTCGACAAACACAGTGACATGAATTGATATTCGTGATCCACTGTCATTAAAGCTACAATTGATTTCTTTGCAAGTGCGTTTGATATGTGGATCGTCTTTGTTACTCAGCTGTGTTTTAAGGGAAAGATGATTGACGTGGAGATACTTACACATACACATAATATCCGTGTGCAACATAAACATACCCAGTTCTTATGCTCGTATAAGTATACATTTTTTTCCTATTATCCACCAATACCGAGACTGGCACTTCATATACCTACTTATTACTTTATGTTTACTGATTCCATGGTTTCATTTTCAGATTAAACTTTTGCGAGATAAATATTGTAGTATCTAGTGATAAAATGAAGATCACATTCACATGACACTTGTAATGCTAATGAGCTTCCCCTTTATATGGTTTTGAGATTGAATAAACCTGGTTCCAACCCCTCTACTTGTCTGGTGTAGAGCAAGGCATAACAGAGACTAAATCACAACTTATCTTGTTGTTTTGTTGAATATCATTGCTTGTAAATTCGATTATCTTATTAGATAGGTACTTGTTGACCGAGCGAGCGAAGCGAGCGAAGCGTCTCCGTTTCAGGTTTGGGCAAAAATGCTTTCGTATGTCCGGTTGTTCTCCTCTACAGGTCGCATTTATGAACCGATTCTCGTGAAATTTTGTGAGCAGGTTGGAAAAATAAATAGAATTTTTTACTCGAGCCAGTTTTTTGATTTTTTTCAAAATGGCGGAGATAAAATCGCTACAACCCAAACGGCTCGATGGATATTAACAAATGAGGTGTCGTTGGATTCGTAAAGACCATGAGAGTGAAACAGATGAGCGAGCGAAGCGAGCGAAGCGTCTCCGTTTCAGGTTTGGGCAAAAATGCTTTTGTATGTCCGGTTGTTCTCCTCTACAGGTCGCATTTATGAACCGATTCTCGTGAAATTTTGTGAGCAGGTTGAAAAAATAAATAGAATTTTTTACTCGAGCCAGTTTTTTGATTTTTTTCAAAATGGCGGAGATATGGGGTTTTAAAATGTAAAAAAATCGCTACAACCCAAACGGCTCGATGGATATTAACAAATGAGGTGTCGTTGGATTTGTAAAGACTATGAGAGTGAAACAGATTATATAATTTTAGTAAAAAGTCAATAGGTTGTATAAAAGATCGCGAAATGTAGTTTACAAAGTTATTGGTGCGGCTACTTTCATACTGCATGTACGTAACCAGGTACATTCATAAGTTTGTATGTGTTATTGAAAGAAAATTATTTGGGTTATTTTTTTTATGTGTTTTAGCAGTTCAGCTTTCCCACCGACATACTCGCGAGGTCTACAGCTCACAGAGCCACTAGTTAGATATAGGCAACTAAACTTAGGTATTTAAAACTCTATGTTATTTTTCTTCCCATTACAACATTAATATTTACTTTGTTTTACCATTTTACTTACCTATCTAAAAATCATTGCATTCATAAATACAGTTGAACCAAGGTTAGTTTCATGCGGATGAAATTCTCCACCAATAACCATAATTCTTAAATCGACATCCAAACCACAAAAATCTCTGAATTTGCACCTAACTGTAGTGCTACATCGCGGTAACGAAGTTTTCTTCATCGGTAAGTATATATGCGGCATCTAACTTCATTGAAGCAGGGAGTCCAGTACCTCACGGGGTAGTGGTATAGGCGTCGCCGCTACACTCAAAGACGCCCCGCACCACCCAAATTTTAAACTTACTTGGCATAGAGATAAGACTTCAACATTTGCCATTCTGTCGACTAGAAGAAATTGCTAGACTGTATTTGTTTGGATACCCGCGACACTGTAGAATGACGAATGCTTGAACTTGAATGACTGCTTTACAGCACCGATGAGGTAGATTTGACTCCTTTTTGCTAGCACTGCTGCTGGGAAAATAAAAATCTATTCTCATCGAGGTAAGCAATTAGGTTGCTTGGTTGTTACCGTCAATGTCTATTCTGGTCTGGCGGTGTCGTCCCAAGCTTGATAAAATGTAGGAATTGTGTGAACACAATTAACATTTGCCATTTAAAGCTGCAAATATTAAATAATGTATTCCTATTTGCTGCACTATCTTTTTTGAACCTAGGTACTATTCTTAAATGTACTTAATATAATTTCGTAATTTCTTTATACAATTATATTAATATAATTTCGTAATTTCTTTATTGCACTCACATATACAGATACATAACTTATGATAGGAAAAACAAATAGGTTCAAAGACGAGCCTATCTCTAATAAGAGATTTCTTCCAGCAAATCACTTATGGTAGAGACGGAGACGATAGGAAGTAAGGGGAAGAACTGCGCGTACAATAAAACTATACTATATAATGAAACGGTAGTGTGAGATTTAGGAAGAGAATAGATGATTTACAGTATTTACAAGAGTTTTATTTACAAGTAGATGAATTTGGAATTTAGGACAGGGTCGTGGGTTGAATTCAATTAGACCGTCTTCGTGCGAGTGGAATACGACTCCCCTTGAATCGTCGCAGGTCCGGCGAAGGATCAGCAGGTTTTCGTTACAGTAGGCTGTGGTATTCACTAGGCCAGTAGCAGGGACGTGGGGACGTAACAAAGACGTAGAGAGGAAGGAACCCCAAGTAGGGGTCAAATTACACCGGATTCTATATACACGAACACATTTGGTAAGTTTTTACAATTTTTCAACACTCTATATATAGAGATAGCACAAACTAAACAACACAGAGATAGCACAGACACGAGCAATCGCTGAGGAGACCAAAGATAAACCTGAGCTCCAGGGAAACAAAATAAGATTCTGACGGCTGTGCCAGGCTTAAATAACGAATGAGCCTAAAAAACTAAAGCCACAGGTAGCACAGATAGCCAGCTATACTAATCCAATCAAAACTATTTACAGAGCTAAAAGTTAAAAAACTAAAGTTGGTATGTTACAACAATAATACAAATTACACATACAAAACCCTATTCCTAAGAAATAGACTGCATATACTTCGAATTACCTACATGAATATGACATCAAATAATGTGAAGTATCCTTCACATTATTTGTTCACACTGTTTGTAATTCTGGTTTTATGATCGTTCTTACACATCAAGGTGCAATAGTAGATTTACTACGCATTTTTAGTGACTCGCTTTCTGCCTGTAACTACACACGTCATAGAATATATGACTGTTTTTTAGTTAAACCTCCTAAAGACCAGTCATGTGATCCTCCAAGGACATCATTCTGAACAACTTTCACTATGGAACCGACTTTATCAGAGCAATTTTATTTTTCTCATCACGGTACATATCGGTTCCAAAATAAAGTTGCTCTGCAAGTCTGTTCCATTGTGAAAGTTGTTCAGAATGATGTCCCTAACAACACTCTTACTATTATATTACATCCTGTATTTTTGCCTGTTGTAATTTCCGACTTTTGGGGAAAACACAGACGTTATGAAAAAAAATATCATTGTTTTTAGGGAAATGGAGATTACGGTCATGCTGTAGAAAGATTTTTCGTTGGAAAAGACTTCCTCTACCTCCCTGTGTCGTTTGATCCATGACTTTTGGGCCACCCTGTCTAAACAAGCTCAAGCTCAAGTCTAAGCAAGCAAATGACACATTTATATAAGAAGAGCTTGTTTAGACAGACAAGCCATTCTTATATAAATGTGCCGTTACCGGCAATATAGCCATTTTTGGGAAACCAATGTATGAGGCAATATTGCCCCCATACATTTTATGGAAATATTGCCGGTCAAATGGCAATATTGCCGGGAACTGCACATCAGTATTCCTATACCACGATGTTCTCCAAGTAATTAGTAATTACTTGGAGAACGTCGTGGTCGTCGTAGTTATTACTAATTGCCCTGCATAAACGTTTAACCGAGTTGTGGAGTGGCGTGGGCCCTTGGGCTTGGGTCTACTCTCTCTGACTGACTACTCCGTCTACTTAGCTTACCTTGAAATGGCCTGAGGTCTTACTATCAACTCTTATAGCAGGACCGAAACCGGGCAGTTTTGCTTTTTCAATACTAAAATGTTATGAATTTGTATGAAAAAAGCAGAACTGCCCGGTTTAGGCCCTGCTGTAAGAGTTGATAGTAACCCACCTGTACGTTTACATGGTTAAAAAAAGTTATTTATACCCTAAAAATAGGCAAAATTTTAATACGTAATCTTTCCACCCTAAAAACTGCGCATGTCAAACGACTTTCCGTGTTTCGTTTAGGAGTGGGTCGTCTTCCATTTTTTCAAAGACGAAACGAAACTAGTTTTCCCGATTCGAAAACGGGTATTCAAAACGGTTTCGTTGGCGACTGGTTTTGATTTGAAGAACGAACTCGAAGCGGTCGGCCTAAACCGGTCGGAGCGAAAACAGTCGGTGCGCGGACGAAACGAAAGCGGTCGGTGCTAAACCGGTCCATGCCAAACAGGTCGGCGCGAAAATAGTCGGACGCGGACGAGACAAATGAGCTCAAAGCGGTCGGCGCTTAACCGGTTGGTGCCGTCCGACTGGTTTAGAAGAACTGCTTTTCCTGAGAACGAAAAACTAGTTTGTCGTTCCTGGAACGTAAACGGTATTTTTAAACGGTGCGTCTTCGAAACGCTCACTCCTATTCCGTTCCGATCCGATCTGTCAAAGTCTGTCTACGGTCAAAGTCCAAACAATTTCCGTGTCGTGTTTGGAAAATGCTTGGAATTAGGAAAAGAGAAAAACTTAAATTATAAACATTTTATGGGATACTATACGTTACACATACACCGTGCTAATATTATCAGGTATTGCGAACGAATTACTAGCGCTCTATTTGGATATTCCAAAGAGCAAAGTACCATGGATATTCATAAAGCTACAATACAATTTTTGTTGACCTATGTTTTTACTATTATAAACATTAGCATTTACCCCAATAAATACACTGTCTATAACTATCTTTATTATACTGTAATTTACCTACTACACAAAATTTCAGAAACAATAAATCGAAAAAACAAACGCGATTCTAACCTTACAATTACAATGTTGATTTAATTGCTGATTTTTCCAGATTTTCTTAATAATGACGACTGCAAACTCAGGTGCGGTCTTCTTTCTGGGCACAAGGGCACACTATCAGGTAATTTGTACAATAATAATCCCAAATAGTGATCACAAATATTTTATTTTGTCCATTTCATTGATTATTTTTTTACCCACAGTTTTCTAATTTTCTAAATGAAAGTAAGTTGCTTGCAGTACCTACTTATATGAAAAATCTCATCTACTATCTAATTACCTAGACCAGGTATTTTATCTATACTTAGAATACTGGGCAATACTTTGCCCCTGAAATATTTTGACAAATATCTAAGTTAAGTAACCGTCAATAGAAATTGTGGACTATGTAAAAAAAGCGCCATGTTGTCTTTGTCTTTTCCGTAATTAACTGGTGATTATTGAATATTTCATGATGAAATACAGTGAATAACAGGCAAGACTTGATGCTAAATGAGTTGGTATAATGCTCAGTGAGACTCCGTGACAGAACCTTGAGAAAACGGTTTCTTTACATAGTCCACAATTTCCATTGACGGCGACTTTAGTAGGGTTGGTTGCCAATAATATGAAATCATTGAAAAATAAGGACTGAAAGGACTATTACATTGCCCTGGATCAGTGCACTTTCTGCCTGAACCATAGATTAAAATGTACGGCTTAGGGATGGCTTATGAGCAGCTTAAACAAGTTAGGAAAGGACTTAGGTGATTCTTTTTAGTGCAAACGGGTGTAAATGAGTGCACTTTCTGCCTGAACGCCTAATTAGGTGTAGTGTAATAACAAACATCCCTAATTAGGGCGCAGTGTAATAGATCCTAGTATAACTCATATGTAGTTTTATGGTATTTGTTTTTAGGGGTTTTCTTCCTGGAATAAAACAATAATTGTTTGATTGATTGCATTATTTTAATAGTCAATCAACTCTTATAATCTCTTACAGATCCTAACACCACCTGACTCAAACCACTTTGAGGATAATGGAAACACATCAACAGAAACGATTTACCAAAACCATTCAACTCATCCGTGGCAAAACAATGATAACAACTCCGACGATTTCCCTTACATTGACAATACAGATTCTCTAACAGATTCAGGAAGAAAGGAGTTTGATTATACAGACGGTATCAAGAGGCGGTTGAAGAAGAACCGGAACCAGGATGGCTCCAGCGAACTGATATTGAATGATAATGAGGAACAGGATTTTAATGCGGCTGATTTGAATGATACTGATAGGTTTGTACCCATCAACCCATAATATCTGTTATTTTTTCTAATGGTATTATTGCTTTTGTGGAAACTTTTTTGAAAAAAAAAAATGAGGCTGTGATAAATGAGTAGAAATTTTATTTCAATTTTATGAAACCGAATTAAACCGATAAATGCCTTACAATCATTAACTAATTAACTATAGTGCATTATCGCGCTCGCGCGGAAACGCTGGGCGCCATGATGTTTCGCTCGTGACGTCACTCCGATAGTAAACCCACGAGACCAAGTACTAATTTACGTCGATGGGATACTATCGTAGTGACGTCAAGTCGGAATCAAAATGGCGAGTGGTGTTTTAGTCAAATGACGAACTGAGATTAAATCCCGACTTTTCAAATTGAATTATAACATTGCATTTTTAACCGACTTCCCAACGGAGGAGGTTTACAATCTATTCTTCTTTAAGGGGCTTGAAGTGCCTGCACGCACGTGGCCCACATGTGCGGGGCCTTTGTGCATGTCCCCTTCTCCCACTTCCTTATTTCAGCCAACCCAACTCCTGCACAAGCTGGAGTAGGAGGCCTGGGTGTTCAAGGAGCTCATGGGTCGATGATGCTTCTCCCAGAATCGCCAATCTGGTTTCAATTCTGGATGGACATGCCAGTAACATGTGCTCGACTGTCTCCTCCACTTCCATGCAACCCCTCCGGATGTTTTTTATTTATTTTTTATGTATGTGCCCCTAGACGGATGGACCGATTTGAAAATTATTTTTTTGTTTGAAAGGGTTTACCTTCCCATTGGTCTCATTGACACCAGGTCAGGATCTGATGATGGGATCCTGGAGAAATCGAGAGAACTCTTCAAATATTATAGGCAGACCTATAGTGATTTTTGTGTTTTTCATAATAACTCGTGCAAATGCACACGGTAAGCATAATATTGTGATGCGGAACTGATGATGAAGACCACACATGGCCACCAGAACTGCTCAATAGAGGTGCAAATACAATGCGTGGCTGACGGGCAGGCGACGCATAGCCTAAACCGGTGGACCTAGAGCCATGAAATCCTTATGTAGCGTAGGGTAGCACTAAGATGGGATTTGACGAAATTAATTCCCCAAGGGGGGGAGGGGGGAATAGGGGGTTACAGTGCACTGACATTGGTTTCTAATCAAATAGGGTTTGTGGAAGTCGGTTTTTTTTAGTTTTAGTTTTTGTTTCAATTATTATGGATTAATATCGACGATTCTCGTTTAGCGTTTCGGGTATCTACCTACCTCAGACATACATTCTTAGATTTATTCTTACATGGACAATAATACCGTATTAGATTTAGGTACGTAAAATTGTAAACAAAACTTCTTTCACCAATCAGACCCTGGTTCCAATCCAAACACGCTCGATCAACATGCCAGTGTGGCTCCTGAGACTAGACCCCCAGACCAGTTTTACACTAAAATAATATTGTAATGAATGAATGAATTTCTTTATTTCCAATAAAAGATTCACATTTTGGCTAAGCCCTAGATCCCACACTAGGATTCCCTGTATCATGGGGTCTAGTCTCTTCCAGACCATTTACAAATAAAGTTGTATGGAACTTAATTAAAGTTACACACACTCCATATTATGGAGTTGTCATAGTTTTCTCGGGTATAGCGTTTATTTACTCTCGTTCTAGCTTGTGGTACTTAGTCCGATCGTATACTTACCCTGATCGTTTACTTTATTGCAATAATAATAAAAAACATGTTCAAAGGCGGGCTAATAAGAGATCTCTTCCAGATAACCTATACTATTTATACCCTGCCTCCTGAAATACAGGTGATAAACCTAGTTTAGGAGACTGGGATCCACACAACTATGTGCCTAACTTTTTATCTGAATAAATTGTGAATTAGGTATACTAATTCCAGCGAAAACGCAAAGAAGAACGACAAACGCAACCGCGTCTCAATCGCATACCTGCTCGCCATCCTGTCTCGCCGCAAGAAGAACACCTCTCGAGAGCAGTACTTGAGACACCTGGAGAGCGCTCTCAACGTGTGCACGTTCAGAGACTCGTGCCGCTGCGACGAGTGCCAGGTGAGTGGCCCCACACTAGGATTCAGACAGCGACCCATACACTCTCTTATGGCCGTTCTACACTCCCGCCGAGACAACACGAGACATGCCGAGGCGGAGAATGTAGAGGGTACCTCTCGCGGCGCTCGGGGTGTCTCGTGATGTCTCGTCTGCTCTCGCTCCGGTCTTGGCATGTCTCGCGAGGAGCCCGAGAGCATTGCACTAGAAGCGGTGAGAGTGTAGAGGGTACTCTCGTGCGTGGCAGACCTCTCGGGCGAGCATCCACTCGGCGAGAGTGTAGAACGGCCATTACGGTACGAGAAATTCAGCAATTTGACGTTTCCCGCGCAAAGTCGCGTGGTAGTTCGCGCGGCAAACGTTGCCCAAAGTCCAAAGCGGGCTGCACACGATATGATATCGGTGGCGATCTAGTCTAGTGTGTAATACGGTGATAAACTGGAGCCGCCTGCTGTGTGTGATACACACCACTCCAAGTGCACACCGCAGGCGGTCATCCTTTCCTACATGGGGTGGCAGAGGTACAATATGCCCAGCGGTTAGCCAGTTATTCAAAACTTCTTGTTTAGTGGCTATCCCATGCATGCTGGCTGGCAGCTACGTAATAAATTATAGCTTGCGCGGCAAAAGTTGTATGTATAAATGAAAATTGGTCAAGCGCGGGTCGGACACACACACGAAGGTTTCCGCACCGCACGCACCACGCATCGTCGTCATCTGCGCCTAAAACGGCAATACCTTCGATTTTGTGTGTTCCCAGTATGTCACACCACCTTTTGTTACACTGTTACATACTGGGACACAAAGAGTGTGACAAACTGGCACTCGAGTTTTTTGAAAATTCCCAGCATGTTACAGGTGTGACATAATGGGAATAAAAGTGAAAAAAAGTCCCAGTATGTAACAGTGTAACAAAAGGTGGTGTGACATACTGGGAACACACGTTCGATTTCGACGTCTTGTCTTTTGCTATTAAAACATGTCAGGCGTTATCGTATTGAAATTGACTTAAAAGCTACTATTATAAACACCCTATTTTCGTGTATGTCAGTATTTGTTGTTGTTGCGGCAATAGAAATACACATTCTGTAAAACATTTCAACTCTCTAGTTATTACGGTTCGTACTGTAGGACCCGATGACGGACAGACGGACAGCGGAGCCTTAGTAATAGCATAATAGGGTCCCGTTTGGCACCCTTCGGGTACGGAACCCTAAAAAGGGGCTGCTGAGAAAAAACATGGCGTCTTGCGATTTCCCATACAGGATGACATAGGCTCATGCCTCATGATGCCTCAGGCACAGAATAAGTATTGCGATGCGTTTTCAATAGAGAATAGTGCTCCATGGCTCTTGTGATATACATATGAAATACTTGAATAATTAGAATAATCAGATAACTTATTTATGAGGTAAACATAATTTGATATCAGGTATTTATTTATTGGTAAGATTAACAATGTTTTCATAACATGAATAATGGGTGTGTGGGTTACGTTATGGCTTTGAAGGTATTCAATTATTTTATCTTACTTTTCTAAATATGTAACTAATTCTAATTTATTACTCAGTCACAAATTCACAACATAATATACATATTTCAAATAAACAGATACAAAAATTAAGCTTATTACACATTTCTTGTTAATAAAATTAAATGAAAATAGATGTATTCTAATAAAATATTATTGAAGGTATTCAATTATTTTATCTTACTTTTCTAAATATGTAACTAATTCTAATTTATTACTCAGTCACAAATTCACAACATAATATACATATTTCAAATAAACAGATACAAAATTAAGCTTATTACACATTCCTTGTTAATAAAATTAAATGAAAATAGATGTATTCTAATAAAATATTATTGTATTTAGAAAATAATCAGGTACAAAATCTAAACTCATTCAACAAATCTGTCTATATCAAACTCTGTTGCACCATCCACCTGCTCATCACTTGGTGTCTCCTTTTGGCTCTTTTTACTTTCAATTCGCTGGCATTTGCGACAAAAGTCTCCCTTCAGTCGAAAACAGTTCCTGTGGCTCATCGTGTTACATTTCTCACACAAAATCGCACCCATGTCAAATGGAAAAAGTATTTCGTTGTTGCCGCAAATCTCACACAAATATCCTTTTCCTGAACAAAGAGGGCAGTTGGTTATGTGGCTGCGGCACACTTCTATCAATTTAGCCAGTCGCGAGTCCGTTGCCTCATATACGTCTTGGAGATGGGACATACTGTACTTTTTGTTAACGTCACCAAGTTGCATGAAGAGTGGTGTAATCAAACTGCTGCCTTCACTACAAGCACACAGATATCGTCTCATCCATTCAAGGTTTTTCCTCATGATGTGAACCCAATCCATGTCTGGACTGAACCCGAACAACTTAGGGTTGATGGCCTCAATGTCAATGTATGGTCTGTCCCAGGATATAGTCAGCATTTGGTATGCAAGACGTGACACATACCGTTTGTCCCAATCCCAATTGTGCACCACTCTTGCAGGGATAGCAGACCTATCGTACCAGTGGCATGTGGCACAGAAGTATAGCCCTGTGTAGTCACAAAGTCGAGGTTCATTCCACGAGTCGCCAAACGTCAAAGCAGTGTGACACTCAGCACATTTATAATCCTGTGCCGCTAAACCTTTCTCAGGGCAGATGCTCATTTCAAACTCGCCTTTCTCAGTTATAACAACATGAGCACACACCCTACAGATGTGATCAACACATTTGTAATGGCACAGGTAGCCACAATCATTGCAAAGGTACGATCCTTGAACAATATTCCATATGAGACCACTACAATGATCACACTGCTGTTTTCTATTATTAACATTAACTTGTTGCTTGAAATGATGCCCTTTGATTGACACACCGAGTCTTGGCTGCCCGTCGTTGTCTTTCAAATCTTCTAATCGTAACCTGAGTTCAATGAGATAGCGAACGAGCCACTTGCGTTCATCAGAGCATTGCGCACTGCTCAGTATTAGTTCTGTGCTCTGTGTTATCGCTTTTTCGATGTCTTCTTTTGTTGCGGAGCTGTGGATCTTGAGTTTCTTGTTGCCAATAGATTTGGGGATGCAGTTTGAGGCGTAACTATCATCAGCTGACACACAACCACTCGTAGAAGATGAAGGGCTTTTCGAGTGCTCGTCCTCATTTCTCGGGCTGCAGCAGATCAAACTGTTGCTGTATTTGGTAGATCCGTTAGCTAACGCAGCCATGGTGACAAAGACTTCGGTGCAACACTGTTTACAAAGACCAAAGGAAACACGGGCGTTGTGTTTGACGCGAATCACTATTGTAATCTCGAATTATCAGCGTCAGCGTCGGACACGGGATTTGGGTAACTAGGTGGCTAGGCACTGTGTAGGCGCGTGATAATTTACGCGTCACATATAAATTGATAATGAGGAAGGCCTTTGTTTTAGTAAATTTGTTTTCAGCAAAATTCTATTTACCTACGTCACATTTTCGTTTGCTCGCTCGCTCTGATTTGACAGTTCTGGTTTTCTTTTCGTCAAGTTGGCAATTGGCATCTTTGTTGTCATGTTACGTTTCGGTTTTCGAAAACAAAGAAATGTATTGAAAAAAATCTGCCTAAAATAGGATTTGCTTTATTTTTGCTAGCAATATTGCATTCGTCTAGCTAAATAGCCGCTATTTGAGTCCCTCCCAAATTTAGTCTGGATAAAAACTTGCTATTTCTACTTCTGCAGTGAGTGTAACGGGACGTTATTTCCCATAGCGCAGTTGTACCAACATTACAAATCAACCCGCGAAGGTCGAATGTCGAAATAGACCTTACAATCACTATTTCTTGATTTGCCCAACAGTGCTGGCAGTGGCACTGTATTTGCCCAAACTGACTGAACTATCATAATAATTACTAATTACCTAACCCACTGTTTTACTAACTTAGCCAGGGTCTTGAGCTTGAGCGACTTTGGTTTGGTTCAATCAATAAATTTTAATTGCTAGTTTAACATTCTTTGAGGTGTTATCCATTTTGTAACCCCCAGAGCCGCTACTTCGAATGCGACGAGACAGACGACAACTCAGCCTCAGATTCCGACACCGACGAGTACCCGAATAACGTCCACTACACGAGTAACGAGCAGTACCCGAGCAACGAGAACAGTTACAACGAGAACGGTTACGAGTGTCACGACGATTGTGGTCACGCGCGCAGTCCTAGCTTGGAGGAGGACGGTGATGTTGATGAGGTAAGAAGAGAGGATGGTAGAATCTGGGCCGGGAATCGCGTACGGAATCGCATTGCAATAGCTATAGCGAGGGCGCAAAATGCAGGCGGTCGGCGATAAGGTCCAACCGAGACAGGATTTTTAGTCTCGGCCGAGACCGAGACCGAGACTAAAATGTATTCTCGGCCGAGACTAGTACACTACAACTAAATATCGGGAAAATAATTGAAATAGCATGAATTTTATAATGAAATTTACTTGCCTATCTAGTATAGTGACAATCAATAAACAATAATACAACAAGTTTTCTTCAATAGTGCAAAGAACACACCTTCATACACGTTTTCTATGTTGTTCATTTTCTTATGTAACTGTTTGTGTGCAATAAAGAAATAATGAATTATGAAAGAAAAGTGTTTGAAATGAAGTTGTTTATAAACGAAACGGCAAAAACAAACGCAAGAACGAGCCAATGGGTGACGGACGCCTCAGGTAGGCTCGCAGTCAGTCACGCCATTTCATTTTACAAACCAATCAAATCGATTGAAAGCTCAAAACAAAAATAGTTATTTATCCAACAAGTGAGGAAAGTTCGTTTTTCCTATGAGTTTTGATTTCGAGTCTTGAGCGAACGAAGGATTGAAAAATAGAATCACGAGCGCAGCGAGTGATTATAAAATTCAATCCTGAGTAAGCGAAAGACTCAACAAAACGAATAGCAAATGAACTTGCTCACATGTTGCATAGAAAACTTTTCACCACTCCCAGCAAGAAAGTATTCAGTCACCATAGGTAAATAAATTAAATAGTCACAAAGCAAATCAAAATAATTCTTTATTATAAAATAAAAAGAGCTGTTTTATTCATGAAAATAATTTAAAAATGAAATGTAAAATTACTGCAATTTTTCAAGTTAAAAGTAACGTTTTTATTGGGTACATTTATCGTTGTTTTATTACTATTCACTTGAGTGTTTGATATTTACAAAACTTAGAATTTTCGCGCTTCTAATGTAATTCTTTCACAGGCTTCTTTCTTTGAGTGCGTTCTAAAATTATAATCCTAAATTTGACGATGTAATTTTTACAATATTTTATTTAACGTTTTTAATGTTTCTGAACTTACAATAATTTGATAAATTTTATAAAAAACATTAATCTTAACTTATAAGTATTTCTATTCGGAGTATAAAATTATTTATTTTTTAAAATATCTTTAAAACTTAACATAAAAATCAGGCAAGGTTAGTTTCTGAACGGGATCATTACTTTCCTCACTGTTCAAACAGTGAGGAAAAACTAACTTTCCTCACTGTTTTCGTAGAGGAAAGACACTTCTTTCGTGCGGGAGTGGTGAAAAGGGTATTTCATAAACAAACAAAACATAGCGTCATGCCTTTTCACATAGTCTGTATCTCATGAACTGTGGTAGCTAGACAGTTGAAATTTTCAGAGATGATGTATTTCTGTTGCCGCTATAACAACAAATACTAAAAATCAAAAGAAATTTAATATTAAGAGGGGCTCCCATACAACAAACTTGTTTTTTTTTTTGCTCATTTTTGCTCGATATTGATAATGGTAGCAGATAGACGCTTAAAATGTTCACAATATATTGAGTAAAAATAAAAAATAAATAATTAAATTAAAATTAAATTGATATTTAGGGAGGGCTTCCATACGAAATGTTTTTTTTTCTTGCGGTTTTTTATAGATAATGGTACGGAACCCTTCGTGCGCGAGTCTGACTCTCACTTGGCCGGTTATTTATTGAACTGAACTGTCCCCCAGCAGCCGCCGGCCTTGCCCGCGCCCCCCGCGCCCGCGGAGGAGCTCCCCCTGGAGCTGGCGGCCGGCGCGCCCGTCTTCTTCAACCACCTGCTCAACAACCCCATCACCTGCGCCATCATGTGAGGATGGCGAGACAAAATGGCGGCTAGGCCAAAACAAAATGGCGCCTTAGAGTGCTTTACAACCCAGGCTTGTACTTCACAAGACCACATTGAAACATGAAACAGTCATGAAGTATTATTTCAAGCAGTTTCATCATCTATTTCACTTGACTGCGCCAACAGAAGGGTAATGTTTTTCTAGTGTAATGTATTTCTGTAATTTGTTAATTATTCTAAACTTATGTCGGTACAAAATTCTGTACTTGTAGTATCTGCTATTACTGTAGACAAATAAGTCATGCATTTACCTAAAATTTAAGAATAGTCCATAAATTGACGCTAGTGAGATTCATGTTAATTATTATACTTATTTGTTTTGTACGCTCGCCGTTTGGTTTTATTGCATTGTTATTAAAGTAAGTATAATACCTAATGTAATGAACTAATGATATAAGTAATGTACTGCAATTGAATTAACCTACCTATTTCTGATGTATCACTAATTCGCAATTTTTGCAATACCTATATCGCAGTTTGCCATTCAGTAAATTGTGATTGAGAATGTGTTCATTGCTATGTCCTTTGTAAAGGACATTGGTAGGTCGGAGGTTAAATAGATAAATTAAAACTTAAAAGTGGTTAAGGATCTGCTAAGTAACATTGTTCTCATTCCTGAACTTGAATAAGCCAGAGCTTATAGTTATTATTATTACCTACTTAAGTTTGATCTCGAATAAACTTAAATAAAACGCATTTTCCTCGCATTCATTTTATTAAAACGTGGCAACAATTTTCTTTAATACCTACATAGTTTATTTTTCTACACTTTCTTCACTATAATCAGGTTTAGGCATCGAATTTTGCATACAGTATGGGGCCTTTGTTTTGGCCCGTCGGGAGGGGACCCGAGGAGCCACGAGGATGACACTCGCTTGATACTCGGCGTTTGACTTAGCGAGAGAGAGAATGAGACAGAGAGAGAGCGAGACGAGACCCGACGTTCCAAAACAAAGGCCCGGTACTGTACTTTAATAGGGTTTTTTTTACACACAAAACATGAAATAATTATCGATGTGTGTAGCACCCCATTTTGTTTTTTTTTTTAATCCGATTTGAACACAAGTAATTATTTTGTATTCCAGTACACACCATAACAAACGAAATAAATTCTAGGTCATTTTCTACTTTTTTTTATAAATTTTATTACACGGTGTCTAAAATTAATACTAAAAATAAACAACTATCTAACTGGACATATCATTACTTACATAAATTAAACCTAAAAGTTTATTTTTATTAAAAACAACAAAGTTATAGTAATAAATAATACATAAGTAGTTGAATATATATTTTTCAGCAGATCAGCAGTAGGTACAGTAAACAACGCAATGATCTGGGCCAGCCTACATACTAAACTTTGCAGGTCAGCTCAGCACTCAGCAGTTAAATCCTTTCCTTCCTGTATGTTCTCGTCAAGATATTTTATTTTACTTTGTACAGTCACCATCAAAATTGTATTGACTCGCCAGAAGCTACTCAAATCACATTAAATCCTACCCAACCAGATTCAACTACACAACGAAAGTCTCAAACGATGTCGACATCCATAGTAACAAAGTACGGTGACGTAACATAGCGTCCCGCATTTTCCCATACGATACATAATTTCGATACTTTGCGATTTTTATAGATGTAAGTACTAATGTACTTATCTAGATTTTGTAAGTTAGGTTAGGTTGTGTAATAAATCGGTAAATTTCCTTACCATGTTAAATAAATGAATATCTGTGCTCACATAATCTGATGCTGACTGTACCTAATACAGGGTGTAACAGAAAGGGGTGTACAAGCCGAAAGAAGGTTATTAGGGACATCATTCTGAACAATCTTTCACTATGGGACCGACATGATCAGAGCAACTTTATTTTTCACTCCACCATACAGATCAGTTAACTCAGTTAATAAAAATGAACTTGCTGTGATCAAGTCGGTCCCATAGTGAAAGTTGTTCAGAATTATGTCCCTGACAACCCCCTTTCGGCTTGTACACCCCTTTCTGTTACACCCTGTATAATGGAATGCTGCTCATAATGACAAAGAACTTCTTTCCTCTTTGAAAGAAGGATGAGACTCCTCAGGTACCCAATATAAATACAGAATACATTAAACATTACTTATTAAAGCATTTTTTATATTTTTCAGGTTTTGTCAATTTTTGCATACTTAGAAACTATACCATAAGGTAATTATTAGGGACAATAATCAATATGAAATTATTATAAATTGTTTCCTAATAAAATAAAGTTAGTTTGGTAACTTTACGTTACGACTAGTATGATTGCATTTTTAGTTATACAGGTGTTTGGTTTTTTGGGGAGTAGAGGACATCATTCTGAACAAGTTTCACTATGAAATGAAAGCGATTTGATCAGAGCAACTTTTTTGGACATCTCAATACATTTTGGGCCGAGCGGTTATCAGATGATTTGTGAAAAAGAAAGTTGCTGTGATCAAATCGGTTTGATACCTAATTAAAGTTGTTCAGAATGATGTCGCTCAATACTTCAAACACCCGGTCTGTAAATCATATATTAGAGACGGGCAAGAAAATATAGCACTGAACAATAAATAAAATACGAATAAATTATTTATCAAATAAAATTACGATAAGCAATTTAATTCATCACTTTGATATTCATATTTGCATCTAGTTTTTATCTAGATTTTTCTAAGTCATATCTAGATCTTACGTCACAATTCAGTAGCGGATTTTGAAATTCGGATGTGGCAAGCCGAGTAATGGAAACCTTATAAGAGCTTATAAGCAGTGATCGGAATAGGTAGAGTGATTTTTGGTACTTACGTCATGAAAGTCATAACATGGATATGCCTTTTTTCCGCAAGGTTAAACGAATTAGAACTAAAATAGTGTTTTAGTAGCTTGCAAAAAAAGCATTGTACACACATACAGGTTAACGATGACACATCTTGGAGACTGTACTCTGATTGGGCGCGAAGTAGCAAACTTTGCATTGTGCCGATGGTGCTGCTTTTATGTTGTAAATCTTGCTCAAATTGATTCGTTTCGATTTGCACTTTATACCTAGTTCCATATAATCATTATGAAATTCCGAAAAAAAAACAATCATTTAAAAAGCCCGGAATCTTCGAGGCATATCCATGTTAATATATACGTTTGATGTCACTCACCCCAAATCACTCTACCTACTCCGATCACTGCTTATAAGGCACATGGCTAGCAAGTGGAGAAAGGAGAATGACGGAGAATCCCACGAGATCTCATAGGGCGGCAATAGCAGCCCCGGAAATTTCACATGGCATGTCGGCATGTCGCATACACAACGTGTAAATGAATTAACGCGAAATGAGAAACTACTTTGTTATCACATCATTCACTATGAAACCGATTTGATCAGAGCAACTTGATTTTTCACTTCCCAGTACATTTTGGCCGGAGTGGAATAGCTGATTTGTATGGACAAGTGAAAAATAGAGTTGCTCTGATCAAATCGGTTCCATAATGAAAGTTGCTCAGAATGATGTTCCTAACAAAGCAGTTTCTCATTTTGTGTTAATTAATTTACACCTTGTATTTCTGAACAGGAGTTTTTAACTTTTCTCCAATACCAGGGCGGGCGTCAGGGGTGCGGCAGCTTCCGAGGGGCAGCTGTTTATTTAATCTTATCTTCAATGTATGCGAGGGCGGCTTTGTGATCAGGGTAGCGCCATTCTCTAGATCAGAGCTGGCAGCAGTCTGCAAGGGGCGGCTGGAGCCGCCCCTGGCAGTTTGCCGCCCCGGGACTATACAGGATGAAACAGAAAGTCATATTTTAGGAGGTTGTTAGGCTTTAACTATGAAACCGATTTGATCAGAGCAATTTTAATTTTCACTTCTCTATACAAATAAGCTAACCGCCCGAACCAAAAAGTATGGACCATATAAAATAAAGTTGCTCTTATCAAATCGGTTTCATAGAAAAAGTTGCTCAGAATCGTCTTTCTAACAACCCTCTAAAATATGACCACCTTTCTGTTACACCCAGGAGTACGGTTAATACGCCACTGCGTCACAATAGGCTTGTGGCCAAGGTAATCCAATAAATCTAGGAACAAGTCTTAAGTTGAAGCATAATGTACAAAATGGCTTGACTTGTATATTTCCAGCAGATATATTTTATAAAGTCAATTTTGTACAAAAAAGACAGCATTTGATGCCACTTTTACATGACGTCATTCTGTTGTTTTTTTCATAGAACTCAGGAAAAAAAGTTCCGTATTGACAGTTCATAAAAAGTATCTATTTTGACTTGACAGGCCACTAGCCTTTTGTATGATCACTATGATGATGAAGCCTACACTCGGAGCCGTCCGTCATGCTAGTAGCGGTAGTAGTTGGGCTTGAAGGGCCCCACCTTGTTCAGGCCGAGGTACTTGGCCTGCTCGTCCGACAGCTCGGTGAGGTGCGCGTCGAAGGTGGGCAGGTGCAGGCTCGCCACGTACTCGTCCATCTTCTTGGGCAGCAGGTACACGTCCGCCTGCAGCGGGACAGGTCCAAGTGAGTACGTTGGATGTTTACTAAACAAAGATAAGTGCCGCGTGCCGCTTTTGACAAACCTGTCTTTGTATAAAGGTGTGTTTCCGGGACGGACCGCAGACCGCAGGGATTCCGAGCGCAGCGGCACTGCGGTCTGCAGTCGCGTAGCATTTTCTATGGTGGTTGTGTTGCGGCACCGCAGTGTCGGCTGCGGTCCGTCCCGGAAACATACCTTAATTCTAACCACATTAACGGTGACTCATAGGGCGGCGTTAGCCACCCCGGAAATAAACCATAGCTAGCAAGAGAACCTTATAACTTATGTCAAATAACTCAAAGGGCGGCGCAAACCGCCACCCACCCTGGAAATTTCCCACGGCTAGCAAGTCGACAAACGAGAACTTTGTAAGAACTGGGTTTTCTGGAAGAAATCTCTTTTTAGAGATAAGCTTGCCTTTGTTCATGCCTTTTCTGTATTGTTTGTGTTTTTTTCTGATATGTGCAATAAATATATGGGTATATTTCACGAATGGTAATTTTGCATGTTGTATCGCCGATTTCAATATTTTTTATTGGATCCTGTAGTTAACGTTCCTAGAAGTTCGGCTATGTATGTAGGCAATCTATTTGGCCTTTACAGTCCTGAAAAATCGCAACTGAAAAAAATTGCCGGCCACGTGTTTGACATGCGGAACACGTCGATGATTTTTGTATACAAATTGACCTATATTGACATCCACGTGTATGACATGCAGAACACGTTGCTGATTTACACTCAGAATTTAGGACCATGTGTGACATTGGGGCAGTTTTATGACATTAATAAATAAAATAACATGCTGGATTATTTTTTTATTGTGTTCAAAACATCCTTTTCTTCTTAATTATTCAGTCTTTAAGTTCTTAGTAATCACTTGTTAAATTGCTAATAAAGGTTGTAGAACAATAACAGGGTGATGCCAGTAATCGTTTTATAATAGGCTACTCAGGCAGTACTTAAATTCTATAGAGATCAACAATTACACAGCACAAAATCTTATGATCAGGTCAACAAAAATAGTTAGGAAGTACCTACCTATTATTAAATCTAACTTAAAAAAAAACATATTCATCCTTATAAAATCTTTCTAAAATAGGCTACTCAGGCAGTACTTAACTTCTATAGAGATCAACAATTACACAGCACAAAATCTTATGATCAGGTCAACAAAAATAGGTAGGAGGTACCAACCTATTATTAAATCTAACTTAAAAAGCATATTTGCGCCTTATAAAATCTTTCTAAAATAGGCTACTCAGGCAGTACCTAACTTCTATAGAGATCAACAATTACACAGCACAAAATCTTATGATCAGGTCAACAAAAATAGGTGGGAAGTGGGAAGGAAACCTATTATAAAATCTTACTTAAAAAAAAGTTTGCTCCTTATAAAATCAAAATTAAATTGAAGTTCTCCCCTTCTCGTAGGTGTTGGTTCGGGAAGTGAGAGCACAATGTCATTATCTAGAACTAGTGAAATGTCTTCAGGCTCTTGCCACACAAAAAGTCCTGTTGCCAAGTTTTTTTTCCTTAAAAATTTTACGACATAGGAGTGTGCTTGTTCGTCTCTCTGAATTGTTGTTATTTGGCCAATGAAATGTGTTGGTTTCTTTTTGCCTTCGAACTCAACTACAATCCACGCACCTATAGTTTTCTTAGTTGCTCCTTGGATAGTCCCCTTTTGGTTTACATCTATCTTTTCTTTGTCCTTCTCGTTGGTTTGGTGGTGAATATCTTCATTGGTATCTTTGTCAGCGCCTTCTGTATTTTCTGTTTCAGTTTGCTCCTCGGATACTTGTTGGCGAGTAGTTACGGGCATATTTATGTTAATTTGAGGGTATTGGTAAAATCCTTTGTTGATTTGAAAGTGTGGACAAACTCTGTCAAGATTGCATTCCACGCAGGTAAGCTCTCTCAAGTATACGCATTGAGGGTTATCAGACGTCCACGTCACCTGGTGGATTTTTTTGGTATGTGGTATCGCCTTCAGTTGTTTTGGTAGATAAGCCTCTGCTGCTGTTATATCAGATTCTGACACGGTAATTAAAATAACTTTCGTCCTGACGACCATTTTGGTGACAAATGTCTTAAAATCCGGGATGTCCTCTCCTTGTGCCACAAGGGCATCGGCTGTTCGTTTGATGGTTGCGCCGATTCCATCCGCGGGACCTTTACCGTGTCCTGGTGCTGAAAAATTCCAGGTCGCACATTTGAGCTCAAGGTCCTTTGTCAGAAGTTGGGAAAACAGATAAAAGTTTGACTTGTTTTTATATTGAGCTGATGGCCCATCGCTCAAAATGTGTAGTTTTGTTATTTTTATGTCATGGTCTCGAATTACTTCTCGTAAAGATTTCTTTAGATGGGCGTATACTGCTGCAGCATCGTGACGTAAACAATCTGATACTGAGCAAAAAGAAAATGGGATGACTCCAAGATCTTCATGTCTGTAGTACAGCACACATGTGTGCAAGCAAATTTGCTGCCTTGAAGCCCCGAAGTGTACTGACTGAACCTCGTTGGAATATTTGCACTGGTAATTTTCCGAAAAGTCTATGTGCAGTAATACTTCTCCGTCTGCTAGTCTGGTTTTTATTTGGTTTACAGCTTTATATTGCTTCGATATAGTAAGAACGTGTTCCAGAAACTTCGGCAACAATTCAACAAACTTCTCAATCAGCTCTTTCTTGGCACACTCAACTGGTCCTTTAACAATACGATTAATATCTCTCTCTTTACCTTTAATCATACGTTTTTCAGTTACCTTAATCCACTGACTGTAGGTAATTTTTTCGGAGTTTTCAAATGTTGTAAATTCTGTAGTTTTGTTGAAGCATTTGTTGCATTTCCTGGTCATGCATTTATAGTTGTTTCGATTGCAAGTTATTGAATCGACAACTTCTTGTACAGACTTTTCTTTAATTAAATCTAGCTGATACATTCTGCCAACCATCATTATCACGTTTTCATGAAAAGTGCAGGCGCAAGTATCTCTGCTTGTGACTTTTGGTGTGATTATCCAGAACGGACGGAACCTTGTAAATGTTGTGTAGCTAATTTTTTTGCCGGTCTCTGAGTTAAATTTCTTGTGCAGGTTTTCCAGAGAGTCACACAGATAGCGCTTCTGTTTTTTTTTTCCTAGTCGAGTAATGGTGTCCTTTTTTCCTGGACACAGCTTGCTATTTTCATCTTTTTCAAGAAAGCGTTGGACCTCCATTTTTTTGTTGTAGAGTCGCAGTTGTCTTGGTGTTATTCTTGTAGCATGGCGACTTCTAACTATCTCACCACATTTCTGTCTATAGACTCTCTGGGTTAGTGCGTGGATTTTTTTCTTCAAATCTTCTATTTTGGACTTCTGTTGTTCGATGATCTTGTTTTTAAGAGTTTTACCGCGTTTGGCCCTTTTTAATCCAGATGTTTTTTGTCTGCTGTCTATTGAGGACGCCGACATTGGTGATGGAGCATTAGTGTTTAAATTCACCTCTGAAGGTGAATTTGAACACGGTGAACTGGGTGAACTGGGTATGATTAGCCATTCTGGAATAATGGAAGGGGATGCTGCTTCTTGACGAGAAGGATCTTGATCAACATCTGTGGAATCGGGTGAGTCTTCTCGAAGTCGGCGCAAAAGCATTTCTTTTTCTTTTTTATTCTTCCTATATTTCTTGCTGCTTTCACACCACTTTTTGCGTTGATTACGTTGACCCCTTTCTGTCATTTCTGTTATGTTTAAATCTTTTTTCATATCCTTCCTTCTCTGACGACGAAGTTTCTCTTTTGCCTTGTGTTCCGCACTTTTAACTGGATTAGCTTGAATTCGGTCGCGTCGTCGTTTTTCAGCTTCCCTTTTTCGTTTTCTAATTTCTTCTACAGTACGGACTCCTTTTTTTCGTGGCATCTGATGAAATAATAATACTAGTTTCAAAAAAGAACTGAAAAAAACTGTCAAGACGAATTGAATGAGCGACGAAACTAAATAGGGTTGCGTCGTTTGGTAACAGAGTTCCCTTGGCTACCTTCCGGCTCCATCATCAGACCCTGGACCTCATGTAAGGCCAAATTACTTGTCAAGAAGAATCAAATGAGCCCAAACGCGATAGGGTAGCATGTCGTTTGGTAACTGAGTTCCCTTGGCCACCTTCCGTCTCTATTATCCGCTTCATGTTAGAAACTATTGCATTGTCATCCAACTTACATTCGTATGCAAAATTTCAGCTCTAGCGGAAAAAGTGGGTCAAAAGAGCGTTCAAAGATTCCATTACAAACACATACATACAAATAGAAGCTAATCAAAGCGTGTTAAAATACCGAAATAAACAACTATTTCATCGACGTGGCCTTTTAATCAAACACGTGGTTAGAAAATTATCAAAAATCCACGTGAATGACGGCTTTATCAGACCACGTCTTTGATTTTTTCGGAACGTGGCTATCAAAATATAACCTTAAAATTACTCTAGCACCATGTTGTTTCATTGGCAGTATTTTCAAACAGAAACCTTTACAAATTATGAAAATCGGGAAAATAGCAAGACAAACTAACAAATTATGACAGCCACGTTTAAAACACGTTATGATTTTCGTTTCCCAGAATTAAACATTAAAAACTGTTTACCTTTGACTATGATGTGAATGCGCCGGAACCGCTCCGCAAGGCAAATGGCCGATGTTTGTTTTGTTTTTCGCCGGTGTTGCCACTGCTGTCATTTCAGAAGTTACCAAATCAGCGATACAAATGTTTGTGTCCACGTCGATGACGAAAAATATTATCACAAGATTGGCGACGATGATACATCGCGATTAAGTAAGGTTTTATGAACGCCAATAAATATTTCCGTTAGCACCACTTATAGCAATTGTAGGTATCACATCAGACCAAGCCAATTGGCAGGTAAAAATTAATGAAGTGCAAATAATGGCGAAAAATTGAATTATCACGGACCACGTCGATGATATTTCGGTTTTCAATGATGATTACATTGTATTTAAATAAATATTTAGAGGCATGAAATGTGATTACCGGACCTATGTTGGTGTCGATCTACCTATAAAACCAGTTTTCATGATGATATTCTGACTAGAAATGTCTGTTTTCAGTTGTCACGCTCGAAAATTGTTTCGTGAAAATGGCCCATATACGAAATAAAAAATATATACGAAAAACTCAAGGGGCGGCGCAAACCGCCCCGGAGAAATCGCATGGTTAGCATGTCGAATCGAACATATTTCTCTTTCATCTGAGTATGCTGTAAAAATGCACCTGATTTAAATTAGTCCAAAGAATGAAATACCTTGGTCCTTTAGGACACAAGAACTCATAGGCCTCGTCCAGAGTAAACGCGCGGTAAGGCGGCGGGGCCGCACTTTAGCGTACCCGCCTTTTCACTTCAGTATGGACGTAAGCGACAGTTTTATGTACGATATTTCGCGCTCGATGTCGCCACCGCGCTAGCGCCTCACACTGGTTGAGGCCATAGGGCGGAGTAAGCCGCCCCGGAAATAAATGACATGACATCACCATGTATCAGGTGTCGCCTCGTGTCTAGTGTCACCTTGTATCTGGTGTCACCTCGTGTCTAGTGTCACCTTGTATCTGGTGTCACCTCGTGTCTAGTGTCACCTTGTATCTGGTGTCGCCTCGTGTCTAGTGTCACCTTGTATCTGGTGTCGCCTCGTGTCTAGTGTCACCTTGTATCTGGTGTCGCCTCGTGTCTAGTGTCACCTTGTATCTGGTGTCGCCTCGTGTCTAGTGTCACCTTGTATCTGGTGTCACCTCGTGTCTAGTGTCACCTTGTATCTGGTGGCGGGCGCGTTGTAGAGCTCGATGAGTGCGAGCGCCTGCGTGGCGGCGGTCACCGACACCACGAACGACGGCAGCGAGGAACAGCACAGGTTGGCGAGCCGCCCTTCAGCGAGGAGCACTATGCGCTTGCCGTTCGGCCAGATTATGTGGTCCACCTAAGGAGGAAGGGCAGGTTAGATCAATGACATTTCATTATTAATTCGTAGATCCATTCAATTTCTTTATTAATGGCGGTCTTAGGCAGATTAAGTTAAGGCAAAATAGGTTTGTTAGTGTATCGCTCACCTGGCTCCTAACTCGCTCCCACAGCAGATCCGGCGTCCTCAGACAATGCACGTCCACCTGAAAGACAACACACGCATTACACTAAAACACAGATGTATATGTATACATAACATTAAATTATAAATATGCAAGTACATCACAATTAAACACACATACACAATTACACACATACACACACACACGTACACAAGTACACATAACTCAATAATTGATATTTTACAATAGTCATTAGTATTATACCTCTCTACTGTTGCAGTGCCCTATGGACAGGGTCCATAAATTGAACCTTAATTTAAGAACAAATGTTGGTACTTTATGGAAGCAATAAACTAACTTGAACTTGAGATTACTATTATTATGGCCGATTTCCCGAACAACCCCTATCTTTAGGGGACACTTTATTTCTTTTCAGGGCCCACCTACCCGTTGTTTCGCTTTGACCTAAGTTTAAGGGTCATCTAGGCTACTAGGGGACCACACCCCCAGTGTTGCCGTACCTCAGTGTTGCTATGTCCCATGTTGCACACGACGCACCCGTTGCGCATTCTCTCCATGTGCTCGCGCGTCACCACTCCCTTGTTGCCGGTCGCCGTGATCACTATGTCCACCATTCTTATTACCTGCAGAAGCATAATACACGAATGAATAAAATAATGTAAAGTCTTCACAAAATAAAAGGCCCGTTTTGACAGTTCACACCCATGAAGTTTTAACCCCTAACGCATAGTTAATAGAAGCAGTTTTCCTAGGTGCAACTTGTATGCTTTGCTTGTACGCAACAGTTGGCTTTGGTTGGGCCTTTTATTTTGTGAATAGTGTAGTGGTAGGCAGCTTGGCGACTGCTGACAGTCGGATAGGCCACTAGCACCAACCCGCACTGAGCCAGCGTGGTGGAGTTTGGCTCAATCTTACTCGTATCCGGGTGGCCTGTGACCCTCGGTGGGGGCATTAATGGGCTACATAAAAAAAGACTGAAATAATAAATGAAAGTTACGAAGTTACCTTTAAACAATAAAATTATGTCTTTTGATAGACCTTTCTAATGGTTATAGGCCAGGGACCCTATGCTGCACTGGGAAACGCGTTGCAATTGGATCTAGATCTCAAACGCCCGAAATGGCGTCATTTGGTATTCCGGTAACACATCGCAAACGGATTGCCAGTACTCGCAAGGCGTTTTGGAGCCATTCTCGCGGCGTTGCACATTGCTAATGCTAATTTAAAATTACTGAAATTGAGCTGAAGCTTCCACGCGCACTGTTAAATGGGTCCTGGCAGAATTACCAGCGTTGCAGTTATCTGCAACACATGCTGAGCCAGGGCCTATTCACTGTGGAATATGCACATGTATAGTTTCTTTCTATATTCTTTTTTAAGTTTTGTAAGGATCTTTATTGTATTTGTGTGTATTCTTACAGTGAATAAATAAAACCGGCCAAGTGCGAGTCAGACTCGCGCACGAAGGGTTCCGTACCATTATCTATATAATTGAAACAAAAAGTAAACTTTAGAAAAAACCGACTTCCACAAACCCTATTTGATTAGATTGAGTTTAATACAAACTGTAACCCCTTATCCCCCCCCCCCAGGGGAATTAATTTTGTCAAATCCCATATCAGTGCTACCCCACGCTACTAAGGAACCCCTGTACAAAGTTTCATGGCTCTAGGTCCATCGGTTTAGGCTATGCGTTGCCTGCCCGTCAGCCACGCATTGTATTTGTACCTAGTATTGAGCAGATCTGGTGGCCATATGTGGTCTTCATCAGCAGTTCCGCATCACAATATTATTGCTTACCATGTGCATTTGCACGAGTTATTATGAAAAACACAAAAATCACTATAGGTCTAATCGGTCTAATTTTCCAAATCGGTCCATCCGTTTAGGCGCTATCGAATACGAATTGTAAACCTCCTCCTTTGGGAAGTCGGTTAAAAAAACCGCAAAAAACACGTTAATTGTATGGGAGCCCCCTTTATATTAAATTTATTTTGTTTTTAGTATTTGTTGTTATAGCGGGAACAGAAATACGTCATCTGTGAAAATATCAACTGTCTAGCTACCACGGTTCATGAGATACGGCCTGGTGACAGACAGACGGACGGACGGATATCTTGAGATTTTAAGGTACTTTCCCTCCAGGGCCCATTCGTTTGTTCCACCCTGTATATGTGTGATCTGTAACTGTATTTTTCATGAAATACCCAAAAAGTTTTGTTCAAATTATCATCTTGTCAGAATAACTTTGTAGCTAGTTGAAAAATAACATTTGAATAGATTCAAAGCTTGCCGCGCTTTTAGGGCCTTTAGTACCTACTAAACGCCGCCGTAAGCAGCACTATCTACAACCTACTCCTACTGGAAAACGTGAGACACCCATCTACAATTTCCGTACAATGAGGTTCACTCACTCATTATGTCAATGTCATGCAGACTGCAAAACATCATTTCAACGCACCAAAGAGTATTTAATTAAAACATCACTGGCAGCCAAACTTGAAGTGGCCAAAAGGAAAAAATTAATTTCTGAGCTCTGAGATTTGTATGAAAACAAAAGTAATTAAAAACTATTAATTTTATAATTATTTTCTAAAAGTTCTACAGACTAAATAGAGACGTCGTAATTCATCAATTAATATTTAAAGTCTTTGTAGAAGTCCGGGGACGACATTGCCATATCATTTAAATTTAGTTTCATTAAAAGAAGGCTTACCTACAAAAACAAAATGGCCTTGGTATAAACTTTTCAAGCGTGTTGTGAAGACGTATCTTGTACCGAGACCACTTTCAATTTGTAATATCTCTCGTATTTCAGTATTTGTGGTTGGTGCGGCAACAGATATACACATTCTGTGAAAATTTCAGCTTTCTAGCTATTACGGTTCGTGCAGGCGGACCCGGTGACAGACGGACGGACGGACGGACGGACGGACGGACGGACGGACGGACGGACAGCGAAGTCTCAGTAATAGGGTTCCGTTGGGCACCCTTCGGGTACGGAACCCTAATAAATGGATTATCTATCTATCTATCTAATGGAACGCTTATTTTTAGTAGCATTGCCCCCTCAATAGTTGCCACAAGGATGAGTACACTTTTACACATTGTTCCATCGATATTGTTCTTTGTTTCCTGCAACTCAGTGTAGCTCACTCACCTCATTTAATTTGACAACCCGGAACCCGTCCATGGCGGCCTGCAACGCGCAAATCGGGTCGATTTCTGTTACGTACACCTAGAATGAGGAGAAGATACATTAATAATTTAAAAGAAATGTGTTTTACGTCCATGGGAACTAGTCCTTTGAAAATAATCGGAGCGTATGACTAAAATAGGTATTTTGTTTGGGCCTCTAAAATGTAAGAGAAAGCCAAGTCAGGGAAAGGATAACTGAGTGAACGAGTAAGGTAGATAGTATTACACAATTGCTTAACCGCCTCCGCCTCCTCATTGACAGTGAATGTTATGAACGGAAAGAGTTGGTATGGCTGAACTAGGAATCAGAGCGCACGGTCATACGCACAAGGCGTTTTTTTAGCCTCTGGAGAATGAAGAAGAATGAAAAGAGGGAGTGAATGGTACTCACGACGCAGCCTAGCGCCTTGAGCGCCTGACAGCACCCCTTCCCCACTTCCCCGTATCCGCACACAATTGAGTGAATGGTACTCACGACGCAGCCTAGCGCCTTGAGCGCCTGACAGCACCCTTTCCCCACTTCCCCGTATCCGCACACAATTGAGTGAATGGTACTCACGACGCAGCCTAGAGCCTTGAGCGCCTGACAGCACCCCTTCCCCACTTCCCCGTACCCGCACACCGCCGCCTGCTTGCCGCCGAACATCAGGTCGGTGCTGCGCTTGAGCGCGTCGATGATACTCTCCCTGGACATGCGACAACAATCGACACGTAACATATCTGTGAGTGGTTTCGCGAAAAGGGACCTTAGGGGAAAAAAATATTCCGAGATAGTCGAGTTCAAAGTTTGTTTGTGTTTTTGTTTTTCAAAAGTCGTTTATTGACATAAAACACATAAAATGCTTCAACAAAAACACCGTGATTGACAAGCAAAACATAACGTAAATAAGTTTGCAGGCTCATTTGCCTATAAAAAACTATAAAACATGTATTTTGGAACTGGCGGGTCAAAGTTTGGAGTCGTGTCTATTCGCGGTTATTCTGACGACCGACTAGTGACATTAAAAGAATTTTCAAAAAAAACTATACCACTAAAAAATAATCTGTTTGGACCAAATCGAAGAGGTAAGTCCAAGGAATTTAATTCACTAAAAAAACGAAAAAAGCGTTTCCAATCCCATAAGGTCGCTTTTCGCGTAACCACTCACATTTATTAATGAATGGAAATCTGTACTGAGATACCTATACCCCTGTATAACCTCTAGTATAACCTTGTCTGGTGGAGGAATAAGCTTATATTACATCCTCATCGTGTCACTCAGCAGGTTTAATAAGGCACTCAGTACAGAAATCCAATTGTTCGAATCCTAGGCCATCTGCACTAGCTCCGCCCAATCTGAGCTCAGAATTGCAACCTCTTTCTTCATGAGGTTAAATTCGTCTAATACCTGCTTTAAATCATGGATATTTATGTACATATAATCCTGTCTCTAATTATAAGTACTACTTCCGGGCGTGATTGTAGCCATCGCAAAAACATCTCATTATGTGAAGAGAACTGTATGTATGTCGCAGTTAGTTGGTCAAATCAGGCACTTAACAAACACCTGGACCGTTAATTAAAGACTGACATTTAACCAAGTCGCTAAAGTTCTGTCAGACAAGTGAGCGAACGAAACGTTTAACGATTTGTCTAAGCGTTCCTAGACAACAAGACGAATTTCAACTTTGGTAGGGCAATGAGCAACCAATTCGGTTTTGTGAAACTACATGGGTTCGCCTCGCTCCGATCCGCTTCGCTCGGTTCCGGGTGATTTCAAAATGTGTGACCTATCACAACCTATCTTTAGTATTGGCACAGAAAGTGACCTAAAGCAACCAATTCGGTTTTGTGAAACTACATGGGGACACCTCGCTCCGCTCCGCTCCGATTACACAGAAATAATAAATGAATTAATCATGGCGGAGTCGACAACATGTTTACAATTGCACCAAAGCCCAAATTTGAAACAAAAAACCACTGAATACAACAAACCAACGTTGCACAACGTTTGCCAAAACTCTGAAGGTAATCAGCTGTTCGAGACGCCATCTTGTTTTCAACCAACACGCCGGCATTCGGTAAGACAGATTCTTAAACGTACTCGACGATGCTTTATTTAAATCAAAATGCTAGTGACTTGGTTGCATGTCTTTCATTAACACCCTAGACTCTAGGGTGTTAGTTAAGTGCCTGATTTAACCAACCAACTGCGACATGTATAATGATTCTTGATGATGAACTTCCGATGAATATTATGAATATTATATTGACGAATA
Organism: Argyresthia albistria; assembly: GCA_963457715.1. Classification (NCBI taxonomy): domain Eukaryota; kingdom Metazoa; phylum Arthropoda; class Insecta; order Lepidoptera; family Argyresthiidae; genus Argyresthia; species Argyresthia albistria. The sequence goes on along the minus strand of OY735279.1, from coordinate 886,000 downwards.
TTATGATGAATATTGATGAATATTATATTGACGTTGACTAAGTAATATGTATGATTTTATGGTCAATTTTTTTTATTGAATTGAATTGATTCCTCGTACGACTGACCGGCAGGAGTAGAGGTTGTCGAACTTGGTCTTGGTAACGGAGTCGTTCACGTTCATGGCGGGCACGCTCAGCTTGCCCGCCTTGCTCAGCTGGTAGAGTCGGTGCACGCCGGTCACGCTCTCCTCCACTATGCCTGGGGGAAAGATATCGTAGTATCAGTCTCCTCCACTATGCCTGGGGGGAAGATATCGTAGTATCAGTCTCCTCTACTATGCCTGGGGGGAAGATATCGTAATAACAGTCTCCTCCACTATGCCTGGGGGGAAGATATCGTAGTATCAGTCTCCTCCACTATGCCTGGGGGGAAGATATCGTAATAACAGTCTCCTCCACTATGCCTGGGGGGAAGATATCGTAGTATCAGTCTCCTCCACTAAGCCTGGGGGGAAGATATCGTAATAACAGTCTCCTCCACTATGCCTGGGGAGAAGATATCGTAGTATCAGTCTCCTCCACTATGCCTGGGGGGAAGATATCGTAGTATCAGTCTCCTCTACTATGCCTGGGGGGAAGATATCGTAATAACAGTCTCCTCCACTATGCCTGGGGGGAAGATATACACATATATACATATATATATATCGTAATATTTATTATATTTTTGCAATTCTGCGAAAACGAATAGCTTCAATGATGAGTCATATACGCGGCAGCCCGAATACAATTCTCGATACGTTGGCAAACAGGATCGACAGCCCTGTTATGGCCTACGCACACTGGGACGGCATGGCAAGGGATTTTAAGTTTTTACCAATAGACATTCAAACTTACCCCGCGGGATGCTTCGGCATTATTTTAAACCATAGCAATTTATGTCTTATTTTTATATCGATACGTTTGAATGTCCATTGGTAAAAACTTGCCATACCGTCCCGGTTTGTATAGGCCTTTATGAGACACTGGGTAGGTGTGCATCTAGCTCCTCATAGAATTTTTTATTTTTTTATTTATTTATTTATTTCATAATTCATAATTTCTTTATTGCACACAAAAAAAAGTTAACAAAGCACGGTAGGTAATATAAAGTGTACAATGGCGAGCTTATCTCTAAAAAGAGATCTCTTCCAGCAAACCAAGTTTCGATGAGAGAGGTTGATAGCTGAGCGGGGGTAGACCCATGTGTACAACAATAAATTTAAAAGGTTGCATACATATTATTTATTTATTTATTTGTGTACGTGTGTTAGGGAGTGTTTGTGTGTGTGTATGCATTTTAATTTAAGTAGAATACCTTATTTGTACATATTTCCATGGTCTGTGTAAAAATATGGATTTGTATCTGGAATAAATTGATAAATGAAAATAATAATAAAAATAATATCAGTCTCCTCTACTATGTCTGGGGGGAAAGTATACCGTAGTATCAGTCTCCTCTACTATACCAGAGGGGAAGATACTATAATATATGTGTCCCCCACTATACTTGCAAGGAAATATACTAGGTACCTACGTAAATATCTGTCTCCTCTACCTACTAATGCCTACAGGGTGAAGGAAACAATCAGCCTACGTGCCCCTACCGTTTCCGAGATGCTGATCGAAGGTTACGATTTCGATTACGAACTAATCGATTATTAATTCAAAATAGCGGCGTGATTGGTTGACAGCGGAACGTGAATGGCGGAAATTAGGTAGTTAATTGCTTTGTTAGCCAATCGTAACGTTTGAACAAATAACGTGTTCCCTACAAGAAAAACGCCAAAACTGCCAGGAAACTGTGGATCAGGTAGGTAGGCCCAGGACCGCAATAAATGGCGTAATGAAGAGGAGGATAGATAGATACAAAGACACGCGTTTTTTTAACCGACTTCCCAAAGGAGGAGGTTAACAATTCGCCGGGATGTTTTTTTTAAATTATTAATGTGCCCCGATTGCGCCTAGACGCATGGACCGATTTGTTTTGTTTTTGTTTGAAAGGGTTTACATTCCCATTGGTACTATGGGCCACCAGGTCAAGATCTGATGATGGGATCCTGGAGAAATCGAGGGAAGTCTTCAAATATTACAGGCAGACCTATAGTGATTTTTGTGTTTTTAGTAATAACTCGTGCATTTACTCACGGTAAGCATAGTATTGTGATGTGGAACTGATGATGAAGACCACACATGACCACCAGTAATGCGGGGCGTGGCTGATGGGCATCGCATTGCCTAAACTGGTGGACCTAGAGCCATGAAACTTTGTTCAGGGGTTCCTTATTGAATTAGGACTCTCGCACCAAGGGTTCCGAACACGCTTGTACTTGTAGATTGTTACCTTGTAACTGGTATAGTTAGGTTTCTGTATAAAAAAAAGTATGATGTCATCCTTATGTAGCGTAGGGTAGAATTGAGATGGGATTCAACGAAATTAATTTCCCAAGGGGGGAAATAGGGGGCTACAGTTTGTATTAAATTCAATCTAATCAACGTGATGAACGTAAAATTATTATTTGCGGTGACTTTAATGTTAATCTCATGGTACAAGATGCAGAAACGAGAGAGCTGTTAAGTCTCTTACAAACGTACAACCTGAAGCATTTTATAGAGGAACCTACTCGAATTACTTATCATAGTGCAACATGTATTGATAATATAATATCCAATACAACTTTAACAAATGCTAGTGTTATAGAGATTGGCTTATCGGATCATACTCTACAATGTGCTGCTATGGAACGACCCCTGAAAATAAATAAAAGTTCTTACTTAATGGTAAGAAATCTTAAGCAGGAAAACCTTGAATGCCTAAAAAACCATTTGCTCCTGGTTTCTTGGGACGGTGTGTACAACGCAATAAATTGTGACAAAGGGTTCGATATATTTCATAATACCTTGACTAGCGCTTTTGACACATTTTGTACTGAAATAAAGGTGAAGTGTGATGATGGTGGCAAAAGTGGACTTGGGTGGCTTACACCAGGAATTAAAAAGTCATGTGAAACTAAAAGGGAGATGTTTGTATGTCTAAAGCGCTCAAATTGTTTACTCTTAAAACAGCGCTATAAACTGTATTGCTCTATCCTAGGCAGAGTTATTTCCTTTGCAAAGAGATCCTACAATGAACTGAGAATAATTAATTCACACGACAAAGTAAAGTCAACATGGGACTTAATAAATAGCAATATCAAGGGCAAAAGCAGGAAGGATGTCACAAGTTACGTTGGACTTACTGACGGAACTAACAAAGTAAATGCAGACTGCGAAGCCCCTGATGTATTTAACAACTTTTTCACGAACATCGAAGGAAATACAGATGATATTCCTGAAACTGAGATAGACCTACCACATCTAAGCCCCAATACAATGTTTGTCAGACCGATAAGTCTGGAAGAGTTACATAAAATTATCAAATCTTTAAAAAATAAGAAATCATGTGGATATGACAGTATTCCTTCGGCCGTCTTAAAGTACATATTGCAAGCTATCGCCATTCCATTGCTTTTCTTACTAAATAAATCATTTACGGAGGGAATCTTCCCACAAAAACTAAAAAAGGCCCACGTAAGACCAATTCATAAAAAGGATGCTAAATTAGATGTCAACAACTACCGACCTATATCTTTGCTGCTGACCTTATCGAAGGTATTTGAAAAGGCCATGGCAAATAGACTCCGATCGTTTCTCACACTAAAAAATATATTAGCTAAAGAGCAATTCGGTTTCCAGAATGGAGTATCTACAGCTGACGCTATATTTGACATGACGGATTTTGTTGCGGAGGCTCTAAACGGTAAAAAAAATGTAGTGACGGTTCTTCTCGATCTTTCAAAAGCATTTGATTATGTGAATCATGGTATCCTATTATCCATTATGGATAGATATGGTATCAGGGGGGTTGTGTGTGAATGGTTTGCATCATACCTCAAAGAAAGAGAACAGAGTGTTCTCCTGCCAATCTTGGACCAAACAAGGACTCTTATAAATACAGAATCGCAAACTACTACAATTCATAAGGGCGTCCCACAAGGTAGCATACTAGGGCCCATTCTCTTCCTTCTGTACGTCAATCACCTCCCAAACCTGATAGACGATAAGGTAATAATGTTCGCAGATGACGTCTCTGTATTTTTCAAATTCCAGCGATGTGAAGGGAATAACTTAGTAGAACGTATATCGCAATCGATCAATACTGTTATACACTGGTTTAAAAAACTCAACCTAAATACTAATCTAAACAAAACAAATGTCTTGTATTTTAGGAATTATAACACCCCGGATGATGCCCTAGAAATAAACCTTGATGGTAAAAATTGCTGTACAGTATCAAGTGCAAAATTCTTGGGGATTAATTGTGATGAAAATATGAACTGGAAGAAACATGTGGAATGCCTGGAAGGTAAGCTAAGCAGCTTCTGTTATGCCTTGAGATGCCTAGCAGCTATTTCAACTCCTAGAGCTACCATGCAAGCTTACTACGCCTTCTTTCAGTCTAGGGTGCTTTATGGTTTAGCAATATGGGGGAACTGCGTAGAAATTAAAAATATATTCATCCTACAAAAAAGATGTGTGCGGATCATTGACGGACTCAAGTCTAGCAGAGAATCGTGTAGAGACTCCTTCGTCAAGTTGCATATCCCCACTATTACAGCTCTTTACATAGTTGAGCTTTGCAAATTGGTGAGGCGACACCCGTCAAGGTTCCCTGTAAGATCTTTAGGGGTCAGCGGTCGCCTAAATGAAAGGTACAAATACAATCTGCAGGAGCCAACCTGCCGGACTGCCGCGTATTCGCGATGCACGAGGATGGTAGCTATAAGAGTGTATAATAAACTTCCTGACGAAATTAAATCACTTCCTAGCTCCAGTCTTATTAGTAAACTCAGACGGGTGCTTATTAAAGTTTGCCCCTATGACCTAAATGAATACTTTAAATATAAATTTTAATAAAATTATTCTATATTGTTATAATTGTATAATTTAAATGATTTATTTATTGCTACCTGAATGACCGGCTGCTATTTTAATCCTTCACTATTGTAAATTTATGAACTACCTTGTATATATGACATTGATTTAACAAATTTATTTAGATGATATCAATCTAGCCATGTAGGTACCTTAATATTGCTACGCCCTAAGGGTAAAATGACATTGAGACTGAACTGTAATTATTTAAGACCTTATATATAACATGTTGTTTATTGCAATAAATATAAATTGATTGAAATTGATTGATTGATCAAATAGGGTTTGTGGAAGTCGGTTTTTTCTAAAGTTTACTTTTTTTTTCACTTTTTCTTCTCTAATGGCCCTTTGTATTATCATCCGACATTTGCTCGATCATTCACCCAGGACCTGCCCTTACCCTTAATCTGCTTGAACTGCTGCGGATGCTTCTTCAGCATGAGATGTGTGGCATCGCCTCCGTCGTCGAGGATCATGTTGGGCTGCCAGGTGGCCGTGGGCGTGCAACACTGGTCGATGCACCACCAGAACGCCTCTTCGCTCTCGCCGCGCCACGCGAATATCGCGTAGCCTGGAGGTGACAAGTGTTTGTGAGATATGGATGTGGTACGTTCTAACGGTGATGGAAAACATCGTGAGGAAACCTACTGCAAATCTACAGCTACAGGTTGGCCGCCTGAGACGCAAAATTGCGAATAACTGAAAATTGAAAAAAAGTAAAAATAATACAGTTCGACGCGTCGGCGAGGGCAGCTCTCGACACATTTAAACAAGATCCTTGTCTCATGACAGTGACGACAAATTAAATGACAAGTTCGAGAACCAACATTTGACCAGAGTGGTTAAAACTCTGCACATTTTATTTTTGGCTAGGTCTTGTGACAGAGTCATCCAAATTTTGTGTATGGCATCATGGAATTTGTTAAGCCTGCTGCCGACACTGCCGAGCTATAAATTTCTACCCACCAGCATGCGCCAAAGCTGCGGCCACCTCATTCTGCGTACTGTAGATATTGCAGGCAGCCCAGCGGACCGTCGCACCTAGAGCCGCGAGCGTCTCGATTAGCACCGCCGTCTGAGCATTGATGTGCGTACAGCCTACTATCTGAAAGTTAGAAAATAATAATTGATGGTTATTACGGTAAATACACAATCTTTACGTAGATTTTCTATTATATAGGTGTGATTTGGGTTGGAAATAGGGCCTGTGGGAATTCGCATTTGGAAGACTCCGTAGAACTAGCATGTATGTTAGCTTGTTTGTGATGTAGGTACCTTGACGATGTTATAATCGTCACACACGTTCAAACCCAGACACGAAAAACATTGCTTGCTTGATGTCAGAAAGCTATAATTTATTATGATAAGTTATATTATAATTTATATTGTTAACTGGTTAAACTAAATCGTAAATACCTTCTAACATCAATAAATCTCATTTTCATTCACCATGATGATCCATAGACTAAGACGGATCCACCCATCAGAAGCTACAGTTTATTGAGTGAGTGAATTAACTACAGCTCAAAACCCATAAATTATTCACATCTGTAATAAAACATGTTGCTTATTATGTATACGCAATAAGGAACTGACAAAAGTCATAGCAGTAAAGTAAGATATGTACAAATGGCTTTATTTTAAATTGAAATTGTTTATACTCCAACATAAACCTATGTACATAATATCATTGAGGTATTAAGGTCTAGTGATAGGTAAGATGCATTGATTGAACATCCAACTCCTAAACTAGTGTTACCTGTATCTTAGGAGTGGGGGCTCTCTTTGTTTAGGTATACATTATAAAATCCTTTGCATATATTTTGCAAAATCCATTATTGGTGCTACTTTACACACACACGCTGTACAAAGATTTATATCTCTAGGACCAGCGTATAGTCATTGCGTTGATATACGAGTCAGCCTGCGGAGGTAGAGTGCCGAGTGCAGGGGTAGGTTTTGAGTTTTGACTCGGAAGGTGAGGGAAAGGTACATGTAAAGCGCGTGCTCGGTCCTTGACACACTCGCGTCGCGTCGCGACCCCCGCGGCGGCAGGCATAATGACTTCCATAAAAAAATATCAAAAGAAAATGTGATAACGATAAATCGGTACTTCAAAGGTAGTAACGTCTAGTGATAGTTTACGCAAGATATCGTTACGCCATGCGCTAGATAACAATTCGATTTGCCAGATCAAATCAAAGCGATAAAGATATCAATCGTTGTTAATGGGATTTCTTGTTATTGGTTGCAAATGCAAAATTTATTATGCTCAACTGCGGATTTTGCAAAAATAGTGCAAAAATAGTGCAGTACCGAGCATATCGATTTACAACATATCGCTCTGGTTCAAGATCCCCAACCTAGTGCTTGGTTTCCGCACGTAGAGGTGCTTGCATTTTTTTGACACATGGTTTATAAGTGCATATGAGTAGCGTCGCTGTTCCGTCCTCGTCGCGTAGCGTCGGAAGGCCTCGTCAGACAACGCAGGCCACGCAGAACGGATTTTGGAAGGCAGGGACTCGCGCGTCAAACTAAAGACGTCGCCTGTCCAGCCTACGCTCAGACTGTGTCGTGATGGAACATTAGCAAGCCTAGCGCGGCGGTTTTGTCATGGGTGAGAGACAGACAGAGCGATGAATAGCATAGCTCTGTCCCTCACCCTTCTGCGACAAAACCCGAGCCAGTTGCGGTCAGAATCAGTAATCGTCCTGCGTGTCTACAGTCTATTCGTGATAAGAATGCAGTGAAATTGAAATTTAAATCTCTTAACACACATTCACAGGACAGACAAAACCTTCGCGTGCGAAAGTTTGCCTTCAACTGGTCACTGTGAACTTGGCTTGATAATTGGAAACGATTTGATTGGTTACGGGGCGTTGGCTAGCCCGCCGGACAGTGATGACTTTACTGCATTCTTATCACGAATAGACTATAGTCGTCCTGTGTGTCTAATACTCGTCCTGTGTGTCTAAAACTCGTCCTGTGTTTCTAATACTCATCCTGTGTGTCTAATAGTCATCCTGGTTCATCACCTTAGCGTCAGTAAGCGGCTTATCCTCCCTCGCCCTCGTCCTCAGCGCCATGATCCCGGGCATCTCCTGCTCCGCTATCTCGATCTCTCGTCTCCCGAACTCGTGTTGCTGCACGTTCCGCACGCAGTACGGCGGGCTGGGCGTGCCGGCCGCGATGCACGCGTCGTGCGGCTGCACGCCGGAGTCCGAGTCTGAGGACGACCCTGGGGACAAACGTGATCGTCAACACCGAGTTGGTTCCACTGCTGGGTATATGGGAATAATGGCCAAATTCACTACCAATCTAGGCGTATTTTAGGGGACACTTAATTTCCTTTAGGGTCACACACATAGCGGCTATTACGCTTTAACCTAAGTTTAAATGATAAATTAAATTAAATTAAGGGTCAACTAGGATAACTCTTTAACGCCTACTCCGAAACAATTGCTTCACAGGAAACAAGAAGAGCTAACTGTTGGTGAAATGTTCCTCTTGTGTAGTGCAATAAAGACTTTACGAAATAAAAATTACGAAAATACATTTATACAGAGTGCCATTTAATTAACTGACCATATTTTACCTTTTTGGGGAAATTTGTTCAATAGTTCATAATTCCCCAAAAAATGGTCAACTATTTAAATGACCCTCTGTATACAGCACATACATTGCTTCCGGCCCCACACTACGATAATGAGGTAACAACTTACAAATATCACTCTTCCCCGATACGATGGAGTGTCGTTTCTTCAATGAGGTTTTCGCGGCTTCCTTAGCCTCCTTGTCCTTGGTTTCATCTTCCTCCACCGTTGGAGTCAACGTTGCAGCTTTCTTCAGTATGCCACTCAGCGGCATTGTTGCTTTGTCGAATTTTATCTCTTCAGTTGGATTTTTGTTGACATTGTTAATGTCTAGTGTAACCTTAGGAATTTCAGTTGGAATCATGTTTATTACTTGAATTTAGGTTTAATTATTTGTATGTGTTTTTTATTATTATTTCTACAGTACTATGGTTTTAATATTTTTTTTCAGATAATTTATAACACTATTTTTCCACTTAGTGACTTGCTTGAGCAGACTGTTTTATGCGAATAAAGTACGTTAGTAATATTTTGGTGTTTAAAAATATTGCTCATAGTTTATTTACAGATATCAGATATCAATAAATAGATTTGATTAGATTATATACACGTATAATGATATTTTCATTTTGTTTATTTATGGATTTATCAAGATATTGGTGATTATAATTAGGTGTGCAAAGATGTTTATCTTACGGCCGATTTTCGAGACGCGAGAGTTCAAATGTTACGGATAGTTAACCAATTTTATTAATTCAAAATAGTGGCACGTGATTGGCTGAAATAAGTTAATTGCTCTGTTAGCTAATCGTAACCTCTGAACGACATCTAGGAAACCGGCCGTTAGGTTATATGCGTGTTTTTATCAAGATATATTATGTATTATTTATTACTGTACAAATCATTTTATTTTTCCTATCAATTTGAAAATTCCTCCTAACCCTGAAATACGAGTCTACATGATCTAGTCACCTAGTGCTCACCGACTAATCATTGCAACAACTTAGCGTCATGCGCTATCCCTTAAGAAATATAAACATAAACATTTACATACAGGCACATACATTGCTTCTGGCCCCACACTAGGATACACTGTGTCGTGGGAACCAGAAACAGCGACATCAGAAACATTTAAACATCCAAGACCTGGGGGCTTTTTTTGTCCCCAGCCGGGATTCGACCCCGGGACCTCGTGCATGGTAGGCAGATGCGCAACCGCTGCGCCACAGAGGTCGTCATATGGCAGCAGAGGTACAGTGTGCCAACGCGTTCAGCCAGTTCAATTAACTTTTTAGTAAACGGGGGCCATCCCATGGCCCCAGCTATAGAGATCGAAGGTGAATCGTTTCCAATAAAGCTATTTACGTCCGGCCATGGATTGCACATTTATTCACAGTCCGCCAATAATAACACACAGTATAAACATTTTGTGAGGAGACGGCAGAGAATCCATTACCCACGGCCCAATCCATTACCAAAACAAAATGGCTCTTTCTGTAGCTTTTTTAACCGACCGACTTCATAAAAGGAGGTTTACAATTCGTCGAGTTTTTTTTTATGTGTGTGCCCCGATTGCGCCTAAACGAATGGACCGATTTGGAGAAACATTTGTTTTTTGTTTGAAAGGGTTTACCTTCCAATCAGATCCTGACCTGGTGCCAATGGGACCGCCATTGGCACCAGGTCAGGATCTGATGATGGGGTCCTGGAGAAATCGAGGGAACTCTTCAAATATTATAGTGATTTTTGTGTTTTTCATAATAATTCGGGCATTGACTCATAGTAAGCATAATATTGTGATGCGGAACTGATGATGAAGACCACACAAGGCCACCAGAAATGCTCAATACTATACAAATACAATCTACTATGCGTGGCTGGCGGGCAACGCATAGCCTAAACCGGTGGACCCAGAACCATGAAACTTTGTACAGAGGTTCCTTAGTAGCGTGGGGTAGCACTGAGATGGGATTTGACAAAATTAATTCCCCAACGGAGGGGGGGGGGGATGAATAGGGGATTACAGTTTGTATTAAATTAACATAAAATTTTCCCAGAGTCAAGTGTATTTGGAAGATCACAATTTTATTCGTATAGGCTTTATTCGTCTGGTAAAGCTTATAATGTTCAGTAGCGTCACGCCCTTTCCCATACGGGGTGGCAGAAGCACAGTTGCGACCACGTTTAACATCAATACTCCATTTTGCATGACGGGGGGCTAACCCATCGCCGTATAGCTATGAAGATATGAAATTATGAAGTCCACACTGCTATTGGCATAAATGACAGTTAATAAAACTGTGTTCACGATGCAGCGGACTATAATAAATAGTAGTTTATCAACGTTTGTGGGACGGTTTCATGCATGAGGTGGAAATGGGAAGAAAAACTGTCGTACAGCGGAATGCACACTGCTGCTCGAATTTAGTGCCGCAATGTTAAGTTAAGTCACACCTCGGACACTCCATAGAACGCTCGTAAAATAATCACCTATTACTACTACATAACCAAATGATGTTTGTATATACGTGCAAATGTGTGCGTAAACTTTGCTAGGGCTGGTGGCGCGGCAAATGCAGCGATATTAAGTATACGCGTCGTCACTCGTCCGGCGTTCAGCCCCCTGTCTATTGATCCTTTAACCAATCCTTTGACGCCAGGGGTGGGGTGCGGTATATGAATCAGCGCGGGGAAGGGAGTGGCCGTTCTGTACGGAGTACTATTATCTCTTCTGTGGTTAAGTTATGGTAGTTTCTGAGTCTTTCATCTCTTATTTATTTACTTATTTATTAATTAATAAAAAATTGTTTTATATTAGGTCCAAAATGCAAATGGTTTCGTTTCTGGAGGCTCCGGCTCCTGACATACAGGTTCCCCTAGTTTAGGAGTTAGAGTCATGCTGTAAAGGATGTAAGATTTATGTGGCCAAGTGCGAGTCGGACTCGCGCACGAAGGGTTCCGTACCATTATCTATAAAAAACCGCAAAAAATCACGTTAGTTGTTTGGGAGCCCCCTTAATATTAAATTTATTTTGTTTTTTAGTATTTGTTGTCATAGCGGCAACAGAAATACATCATCTGTGAAAATTTTAACAGATAAGCTATCACGGTTCATGAGATACAACCTGGTGACAGACGGATAGACGGACAGACAGACAGACAGCGGAGCCTTTTTGTAATAGGTCCCGTTTTGGAACTTCGGGTACGGAATCCTAAAACAGGTCTTGGATGTTTACATGTGATGTCACTGTTTCTGTGACATCACATGTAAACATCCAAGACCTGTTCCAAGATCAGATCACAAGGCTTTTTAGAATTCGTTGTATGAAATCATAGAAACCTCACACGTTTTACCAGCACCGTAAAAAGTGCGAGACTATCAGTAAATGTGGCGCGTACGGCGCGCACGATGCTGACAACTGTGCGATCACCTTTAAACATCAACATAAACATTTACATACAGGCACACAGATTGCTTCTGGCCCCACACTAGGATACCCTGTGTCGTGGCAACCAGAAATAGTTCTCTGTTGCGAAATAGTTCCGTCTCACATAACACTAACGGCAATATGAGACACCTCACTGACCAATCACTGTTGCAGTCCGAGAGAACAGTTTAGACGACAATCAGTAACGAAATTGAGTCGCAAATGGTATAGAAGCGGGGATGGGCCAGCCCTCTGTGCCAAAAATGTGTTGCTACTGGGCTAATTGGTCATCGGTCGGTCGTTGTCGTTTTATCGTGTGACGTGGCAGGTGCACATTAAGCTAATACGTATGTCTCTGCCACTCCGTATGGGAAAAGGCGTGACGCTATGTTTGTATGTTTGTACGCTATGTTGTTTTAACATCGGAAAGTAGTATACCTATTTGTTTAATAACTATTCAAGGTCCATTTAACCACATCAAATCAATACCACTCAGGCATCACACATTACCGCATAGTGTAGATTTCAAGTTAAAAGTTGCACTGACTTCCGAGAAATTGGCATCGAAAGAAATCAATAAAAACACCGCACTGACACGATGTCACATCACTAAACTGTACAACACTGGCTGGTTTTATGAGCAAAAAAAACAAAACATTTTGTTTTCTTCAATTAATTTTTCGTTTTGGAACGCAATTTAAAAATGAAAAATACGTTCTACTCGCGATGCTGACGACGAAAGTGTGACCGTCACGACTTGAGCCGTGACCGGCCGGCCGCCGTTTGAAATGGCAGAATAGTATGGAAAACACTTTTTTCACCACTTTCAGCGCAACGACCGTCCTTCTTGCGGTGTGTCGCAATACAAACTGTCAAGTGCAGTTATAAGGATGTTGCAGCCTTGATTTGAAGAGGGACGATAAATTGGCTCAGGTGGCACTTAAAGTTGGTTTGTTCTGGCCGTTTCTTATTTACGGGAACAAAAATATATTAATTACGTAAGTAAACCGAAAAGAAATTGAGACGAACTTGCCTAAGGCAAGGGTTCCACCTCCAAACAGTAAATTTTTTCAACCGACGACGATTATTTTTAATTAAAAATTCGTTCAGTGGTTGAAAAGTCATCACATCACTCATCAGCAACCATTGATTGAAGTTTCAATAGTGCGTCGGGGACATTTAAGTATTGTAAAAAAACTGAAAATGAAAAACGAATCATCTATGTATTTATTTATACATTACAGATTCTATTTCAAATGTGTACTGCGACTTTGACGCCGTCAGTCATACATAAAAATATGGAAAATTCCGGCGCCCGGAACGGGGAAGGTGTACGGAAATAGCAACAATTGTGTCGGTTTGCTATTCAGCTTTAAATTTGAAAAGAAGCCACGGAAACAATTATTTCCTAACCTTTTCAAGTTTACTTCAACGTGAGAGAAACAAGAAGCATAAAAATGTTTTTATCGAAGTTAGGGCCGAGTTTTTTTACCTATTTAGATTTTTTACATAACATAAAAGCGTCAAACCGTTTCCCATACGGGTGGCAGAGGCAAAATGTGTCCAGTTTTAGCCAGTTATTCAATACCTACTCTTTTTGCGTGACAGGGGATAAGCCCATCACCGCAGAATCGCAGATGGAGTAACGAAATGAAGTTTAAATTTTTTGTTTCCGTCAAATTATCATAATGTTTGGCGTACGGTACAAATTCCACAATAGAATCAATCGTAGTGGTCTATCTACAATATTTTAAATTAAGTGCCTTATCCTTACCTAGCTGTGCCTAGGTACCTACGTCAATATTCAATAGGCAAGGTTTAAAATACCTACATAATTGTAACCAATGTAGATAGCCCATTAGTGTACCCACCGAGGGGCACAGGCCTTTACCCGTATCCGAGTAAGATTGAGCCATCATACTCCACCACGCTGGCTCAGTGCGGGTTGGTGGGTATTGGGTCGGTGGTAATTGTAACCATTGTACCTTTACTACTCTCTAGTTACAGTAGTGTCTTGTTTTTACAGCCAGCATCAGATATACGAGTATATATAAATCAATAATAATAAATAAGTAGGTACAGAATTTCAACACAAAGATTTGAAGTGACTTGTCAAAACTCTTAACTCTTATAATTTTCATAAATAGGTACGTAGACTACTTTAATCTGTTAAATAATTATGTTGTGTGATCATAAATATTATATATGTACCCAACTACCAAGTAATAATTTGTTGGTTAATAGTTTTAAATACTTGTTTTCGGAAATAAACGTATTTTTACTTTTACTTTTTCCTTTTTTACTTTATTATTTAGACCAACCAACCTACCGGCTACTATCACTACTTAGAAGTATGTAGTAGTCGTAAAACCCCTCCACCAACCTTCACTGAGCCAGCGTGGTGGAGAATGGCTCAATCTTACTCGTATCCGGGTAAAGGCCAGTGCTCCTCCGTGGGGACATTAATGGGCTACATTTACTTTTCACTTTTAACCTAGCGTCACATCTTATTCTTATTACAAACGGGCTGGCTGAGGTGAGGCACAATTATACTCGCACTTAGCCAGATATATAATCTATTACAAGTTATGTCCCAAATAATTCGTCTTATCTTTACTAAGATCTAAGTAATCCAGATTTAATTCATTATTAGTTTTCATTATTTAAGTAATCTGGACCGTTATTCTAGCCCGCGTAATTATAATTTCTTCTGCCACATGTTATTTATATGATCATCATCATTGGCCTTCTCATCTTTTCAGATGTTTATTACAGCTGCTGTGTGTTTTGGGAGTCACATTTTCTCTATTTATATGATAATATTTTAAGATTTAGCTGACTCATTTTGCGTGTGGGGTGTCCTAGGAAATTCCGTTCCCTACTGTGCAGGTTTTTAGAAAATTTTACTTCTGAGTATGTACTTGTTGTTGTGCACTGCCTGCCCTTTCATTATATAATTTTTCCTTTCACGCCTGGTTTGCTGGAAGAGATCTCTTTTTAGAGATAAGCTCGCCTTTGTACATGTGTTTTCTTTTAATGTAACTATTTTAATTATTGTGTGCAATAAAGAATTGAATTGAGTTTTGGCACTATACTGTAAGTATAAATATAAAATCATTTTTATTTCATTTAATTTCATGTGAATCCTTTTCTACTTAGGGTTCAAACTGAGATATGCTATATTTATTAAGTATCTCATTGTTGTATTCGAATTTAAATTTAGCTGCAGTTGACTGTACAGTACAGTAAAGTACCAAAACTATTTAGTCACGGTTTAAAGTTAGCGATGGCGTGCTAATAGCAACAATCACGTCAAGTATTGATGCAATTTGAAGGTCCTAAGTTTAAATCTACATAACTCTAGGAGGCAATTTACATAAATAGGTATTGGGTGTTTTAACTTTGAAACGTGTGTGTGTCTGCCTGTGACTCTGTCCGATGCAATCGTTGCTTTTATTACAGGTTTACACCTAGCTCGGGCTCAGTTGTTCCAATATTTAGGTGTCACTTTTTTAGCTAAGTTCCTCAAATTGTGTAAACTTTTTCTGTTTTTCTTTTTTTGAAATAAATAAATAAACTATA
Source organism: Argyresthia albistria (assembly GCA_963457715.1). Classification (NCBI taxonomy): domain Eukaryota; kingdom Metazoa; phylum Arthropoda; class Insecta; order Lepidoptera; family Argyresthiidae; genus Argyresthia; species Argyresthia albistria. Next base: position 870,404 of record OY735279.1, on the reverse strand, counting down.
TAAACTATATTAGGGTACCGTACCCGGAGGGTGCCAAACGGGACCCTATTACTAAGGCCGTCCGTCCGCCCGTCCGTCCGTCCGTCAGCGAGTCCTTAGAGCACGAACCGTAATAGATAGAAAGTTGAAATTTTCACAGAATGTCTATATCTGTTGCCGCAACGAAAAACAAATACTAGTAGTAGGTATATAGTTTTATTGACCGAGCGAGCGAAGCGAGCGAAGCGTCTCCGTTTCAGGTTTGGGCAAAAATGCTTTCGTATGTCCGGTTGTTCTCCTCTACAGGTCGCATTTATGAACCGATTCTCGTGAAATTTTGTGAGAAGGTTGGAAAAATAAATAGAATTTTTTACTCGAGCCAGTTTTTTGATTTTTTTCAAAATGGCGGAGATAAAATCGCTACAACCCAAACGGCTCGATGGATATTAACAAATGAGGTGTCGTTGGATTCGTAAAGACCATGAGAGTGAAACAGATGAGCGAGCGAAGCGAGCGAAGCGTCTCCGTTTCAGGTTTGGGCAAAAATGCTTTTGTATGTCCGGTTGTTCTCCTCTACAGGTCGCATTTATGAACCGATTCTCGTGAAATTTTGTGAGCAGGTTGAAAAAATAAATAGAATTTTTGACTCGAGCCAGTTTTTTGTTTTTTTTCAAAATGGCGGAGATATGGGGTTTTAAAATGTAAAAAAATCGCTACAACCCAAACGGCTCGATGGATATTAACAAATGAGGTGTCGTTGGATTTGTAAAGACTATGAGAGTGAAACAGATTATATAATTTTAGTAAAAAGTCAATAGGTTGTATAAAAGATCGCGAAATGTAGTTTACAAAGTTATTGGTGCGGCTACTTTCATACTGCATGTACGTAACCAGGTACATTCATAAGTTTGTATGTGTTATTGAAAGAAAATTATTTGGGTTATTTTTTTTATGTGTGTTAGCAGTTCAGCTTTCCCACCGACATACTCGCGAGGTCTACAGCTCACAGAGCCACTAGTTGTTTTGAGTGCATAAGTTTTTTTTACGATGGTACTGTACGGTACCCTTCGTGTGCGATTCCGACCCGCATTTGACCGATTTTTGTTTATGTTAATACTAAATACCTAATAAATCGCCACCGAGGGACGCAGGACTTTACCCGGATAAGATTCGAGCCATACTCCTTCAAGCTGGCTCAGTTCGGTTTGGTGGAGGGGTTTCTACGACTACTACTGCTAAATTTCTTGATTGTTGCAGTTTAGTTCAAAGTTGATATGTAGTTTTTTAAGATTACCCTCCTGTAAAAAATGTGATAAATTACAATTGTCCCATACAATTTAGACATAGTTTTTTTAGGTTATCATAAAAATTCCATCACAGATCACATAAGTACATTAATTAAGTTATAATTTTTTGTAGACGTTTAGTCTGGTAAAAATATCATCGTTCACATTGTTAACGAATAACTAGCTGTAAAAATTGCTTAGTCTAGTTACCAAGTTAATAAATGAATTCTGAAAAACAAAACAACTGCTAAATAGCGATCGTAGCTGGAGCATACAGCTAAACCTACTACTATATGTATTGAATGACTGGCTCAAAATGGCCACAAGGACGTGGTCAGATCGATCTAACAATGCTATCTGACCACGGATACTGAACCAACTATTGCCTCTGCCACCTCGTATGGGCAAATAAGTGACACTATGTACCTATAGCATTGTCATAAGAATCATTATCCATACTAGTCCCGCGCTACATGCATGCTAGCTGTGTGCCATTGCCATGCAGGAAATTGATTGGACCCGCGCATGGCCTCTGATTGTAGCTGTTTATTATTCGCGATTTAAAATAAGAACCTTTGCCTTTATAAGAAAAAATAAATGTCAACACGCCAGCAATCTAAGGAGGTTGACACATCAGGAGCCAAGAAACTTTTACCACGCAGGAGTTGCAGGTTCGCATACCAAACAGTACACTAGGTGCTGACGATGGGGCAATAAGTAATTTATCATAAGGTACCTAGTGTAGTGTAATCGTGTGGGGACCTAGCTATCATCAGGCCAGTCCCCATGTCATCTAACATAACATTTTCATACAGGCACAAAGGTATATCGCTTCTGGTCTATCCATACTTAGGATCCTTCCGGATCATCTGGACAACTGTCCCAAACGACAACTTCCCAATGACCAACCCACCAATTCTATTTCCCAATTCACCAACCTTTCACTTTACCAACTTCCCAATTCAGCAATTTCCCACTTTACCAACTTCCCAATCTACTAACTTCCCAATTCACCAACTTTTTATGTCCCATACGTTCCGTTGAGTCTGCGTCTCGTTGGAACCAGAAACAGCGACGCGCAAGCATGTAAACATCCAAGACCTGGTGTTTTTTTTTTCACCAACCGGGACTCGAACCCGGGTCCTCTCGCTTGTCTCGACCGCAACACCATAGAGGTCGTGAAAATGAAGTATCTACATAATTAATTACACGGTAGGTACGTCTGAGCCTCTGCCACTCCTTAATGCAATAGGCATGAATCTATAGGTAAAAACTGGCCGAATGGTGTAGGTAAGTAATAAATCTCACTGGCCGTGTGTTGCATAGTGACCTAATTTTGTCGTCATTACGTAGTTGCTGGTTATTCCTGGAATTAATGTTTATTTGTAACGTCCTTCCAAACTTGCTGCGACTGACTGAATTAGGGAACCTAAGGTTATTGCCAGAACTGGTATACAAACAGTATACAAATATTTAGATGAAGTCGGTTTTGTAATACGACTCTACTAGTCACGTAAAAAAACAATGAACATCATTAAAATAAGACAACTCAGATGTGTCAGGAATTACATTATGTATATCCTCACGCGATTTTACAGAGAACATAACCTACTGTTGCGAAATCTATAGTCATGTTTATTTTATCGCAATCCATACAGCCTTCGTCATATCTGCGTGAATATTTAAAGAATTAAAAACGAAAAAACTAAAACTTAAATTTTCCTAACGGGGAGCTAATCTTCCGCGATGTATTTTATATTTTTCTAAGGGGGGGGCAAAGCTCACCCGATCTTTTTCATATTTTCTAACGGGGGCCAATGATCCCCCGATCTATCTAATGTTTCTCTAACGGGGAACACCGCTCCCTCACTCCTAAATATAATTTTCTAGTGGGGGGCAAAGCTCCCCTCTTGCTATCATCTACAGTACGACCTGGCCAGTAGCCTGCTTCGATGCGACCAGATGTCCCCTGGGTCGTGACCCTGCAGAGCAAAACAGCACGTTGCGTGAACAGAAATGGTCACACTACGGGAGGGGGGGGGGGGGGGAAGTTCACAGTACTTCAAAGTTGTAATGAAAGGTCAGTGGAATGACTGAAATGAACATACCATACTTATTTGATTTAAAAAATAATGGATTGAGTATACACCCTATCAAATGACGTAACCCAATGGGTTAGAAGCCTTAAAATAATTAAATGTGATTAAATCATACGAAACGACTGTCATAATTAAGCCGACCGATTAATAGTACATTACTTCAGAGGGAAGAAAGTCACAGTTCCATACCGAGATTATGGCATTTGCGCCACGAGCTTGCGAGGGTTTGTGCTTTTTATTACACCTACGAGGAAAATTATAGACATAAATGCATAGAAATGTTTATATTTAGTTAAAAGTACGTATCCATATTTTACAAAAAACACAAAGATAAATGCTAAATCAATCGAAGTTTTTGCGAAAATGCGCGGGCTTTTCCTTTTTTTATTCGCCCGTTTCCGGAGTAGGCTAAGATCATAAGGTCATGCAGCCACTTCTTCCGTGATTCCGCGCGTTTTATATACAAAAATAATTTCGTTTTTAATTTTCTGTATGCACCAAGGAGGTTGGTAACTGGTAAAAAAAAACTGTATGTGGCCAGTAACAATTTACTTGAAATTTAATTAGTAGACAGTTAATAGTACATTACTTCAGAGGGAAGAAAGTGACAGTTCCATACCGAGATTATGGCATTTGCGCCACGAGCTTGCGAGGGGCGCAAACCATTTGAGGTATGGAACTGTACTTTATCCTGAGGTATGTATAGTGCTTTTTATTACACCTACGAGGAAAATTATAGACATAAATGCATAGAAATGTTTATATTTAGTTTAAAAAAAATCGTTTTTAATTTTCTGTATGCACCAAGGAGGTTGGTAACTGGTAAAAAAAACTGTATGTGGCCAGTAACAATTTACTTGAAATTTAATTAGTAGACAGTTAAAGTCTCTTTGCAGTATGACTGCTAACAAATAAAAATAAAAAAACCGGGTATGTAATGGAATTTCATACATACTTCCCACCCTTGGGTCGGAAGGATTTTCATACAAACTTCCATACCTTGGGATGAAAGGATTTGAAGGGCGGGATAAAGGCGTTTCTTCCCTCTAATTGGTATAATTAGTATGTATTTTCAGAGCAGGTGTGATAAAAATAAATTTAGTAACTGTCTAAACGCGGGCGCCACTGAGCCTTTGCTATCCCGTTAGGTATGGGAATACCGACTATTTATTTTCGAAGATAATGCTTGGTTACAGGATAAACAAACAGTATAATACGATTAACACGAGTAATAACTTTATTAGCATTTGACTGTGGTTCCTAAACTGTGGTCAAGAAAATTGGGTACCTATTTAAAATATTGCTTTAATGCTCGGAAAACAATCTGGCCAGCGTTTGACGTTGTGGGGGTTTTGGGCAAGGGCTTTACTCACGGTGCAATCTGTGTCGCGATTTATTGCTGCAACTTGTTGCCTTGCAACCTTGCATCGTGAGTAGGCAGGTTGCAGGTTGCATGCAACGAGTTGCAGCGACAAGTTGCAAGACAGATTGCACCTTGAGTAGAGCCATAGAGCCCTAGCGTACATGCGCAAACTTTCCCCCACTCCTTCAAACGCTGGCCAAGTTGTTTTCCGACCATATAAAGCTCTACTCATAGTGCAACCTGCAAGTGGCATCGTGAGTAGAGCCCCCGAGTTGCAGCGACAGATTGCAAGCCAAGTGGCATCGTGAGTAGAGCCCCCGAGTTGCAGCGACAGATTGCAAGCCAAGTGGCATCGTGAGTAGAGCCCCCGAGTTGCAGCGACAGATTGCAAGCCAAGTGGCATCGTGAGTAGAGCCCCCGAGTTGCAGCGACAGATTGCAAGCCAAGTGGCATCGTGAGTAGAGCCCCCGAGTTGCAGCGACAGATTGCAAGCCAAGTGGCATCGTGAGTAGAGCCCCCGAGTTGCAGCGACAGATTGCAAGCCAAGTGGCATCGTGAGTAGAGCCCCCGAGTTGCAGCGACAGATTGCAAGCCAAGTGGCATCGTGAGTAGAGCCCCCGAGTTGCAGCGACAGATTGCAAGCCAAGTGGCATCGTGAGTAGAGCCCCCGAGTTGCAGCGACAGATTGCAAGCCAAGTGGCATCGTGAGTAGAGCCCCCGAGTTGCAGCGACAGATTGCAAGCCAAGTGGCATCGTGAGTAGAGCCCCCGAGTTGCAGCGACAGATTGCAAGCCAAGTGGCATCGTGAGTAGAGCCCCCGAGTTGCAGCGACAGATTGCAAGCCAAGTGGCATCGTGAGTAGAGCCCCCGAGTTGCAGCGACAGATTGCAAGCCAAGTGGCATCGTGAGTAGAGCCCCCGAGTTGCAGCGACAGATTGCAAGCCAAGTGGCATCGTGAGTAGAGCCCCCGAGTTGCAGCGACAGATTGCAAGCCAAGTGGCATCGTGAGTAGAGCCCCCGAGTTGCAGCGACAGATTGCAAGCCAAGTGGCATCGTGAGTAGAGCCCCCGAGTTGCAGCGACAGATTGCAAGCCAAGTGGCATCGTGAGTAGAGCCCCCGAGTTGCAGCGACAGATTGCAAGCCAAGTGGCATCGTGAGTAGAGCCCCCGAGTTGCAGCGACAGATTGCAAGCCAAGTGGCATCGTGAGTAGAGCCCCCGAGTTGCAGCGACAGATTGCAAGCCAAGTGGCATCGTGAGTAGAGCCCCCGAGTTGCAGCGACAGATTGCAAGCCAAGTGGCATCGTGAGTAGAGCCCCCGAGTTGCAGCGACAGATTGCAAGCCAAGTGGCATCGTGAGTAGAGCCCCCGAGTTGCAGCGACAGATTGCAAGCCAAGTGGCATCGTGAGTAGAGCCCATAACTGACAAGGTTGTCACAAGAGAGTTCACTACGACCCTAAAGTAGAAAGTCTCTAATCCCGACGTTTTTTTGGTAAGTAGTTATTTTTATTCATTAGGTACCTATCATTTTTATAGTTTTTAAAATATAAGCAGGTACATAACTTAGTGATAGCACGCACGCATGCATGCGGTTATTGACCCCGAATATTGTGGTAGGTACCCACTCTATTAACATAACACCTATGCCAATTTTACACTAATTGCGTCAATTTTGATGCCTTTAGGAGGTAATTTTTTTATTTATTCTTAAGAGCTTTTATAATTAGGTATTATCTGCATTTGTTAATAATCTTTGAGAACCACTACCTGAATGAGAAGAATAAAATACAAGGTTCTGAATAAATAAAGGGAAATGGATAGAACACCACATTATCATTATTCTGCTTCACAATAACATTATCCCGTGTTTCATGAATAATAGAGAGTGGAGGGTCTGTAATGTGAGGGGTGGGGGGCTGGCTGGCTAGGGGGCTCAAACCCCCCTCCATTCCCTCCCCAACCCAAAGTAGGTACCTACCTAAGTTCTTACATGACAAACCAAACCATAGCACTATCCCTATGGCTCACAGACTTTGACAGTGACAACCAAGACATCAATTAATGTTTATTGCAAGGGGATGAGAACTTAATTTCCCCTGATTTTAATGTCATTTTTGTTTCCTTTTCGGCCAGGAGAATGACAATCTCTAGTCTGAAAGGGTGTCTGTTTCATTAAATAATATGGAACAAAATGTTTCAACTTCCTACTATGTACTACTACTATGCTACCAATATCAATGAATCTGTGTGATGGTGAGTGTGTATGATGATCATGTTTTAATTGATTTACTGTTGTTATGACCTACTTTTAAAAGTTAGGTGGGCCTCTATGATAGTGTACATAGGTACATTGATATCATTCTGATAATATATAAAAAAAACTTATTATTTTTAATCAGCAGCTGTACATTTTTAGGCACAAGCCTCAAACCTCAAAGCATCAAATCCTGGAAAAATAAAAATATAAAAACACCAAAACTCACCAGTATATGAAGCTGAGCTGTAAGAATCAGCGGAGGAAGCTGACAGTGATCTGCTCCGGTATCTCGCTGACTTCTTCAAGGCACTGGACTTGCCCCGTTGGCCATCGAACTTCCCTGCTGCCGCGGCCCCGGCCACCTCCGATGTCCCCCCACGGACTTGCCCAGGGTCTGTCACTGGACTGTCACTAGCAATATTCGCTGTACTTGCTGTGACACTTTCCTTCCGATGCTGTTCGGGTGCCTCTGCCATTTTTCTAAATTAATTTCTTGTCTACTTGTAATGAACCTCTTTGGTTGTAATTTAATTAGAGCCCCCTTTTATACTTTTTTGTGGACCTACTTTGCGAAGTTTTTTATAATCTGGCGGGTTTATTGATTTTTTTTATGTAATAAGTTTAGTAGGGCCGTAGGGCCTAGGCAGCGATTTGAGGTTTTCAGGTTTTCAGCGATTGCGAATGGAATGTCGATAATAAAAACAAATCAAATGCCGCAATAGTAACACACTATGTTTTGGATTTTTCAGGAATTGAAGCACAGAAAACTTTTGTATGGCAAGAAAATTACGTATAGGGATGGTTTTAGTTATACAAACGGTCATTTCATGGTGATAGTTCTGAAAATAGGATAGCGAAAAAGCGAATCCGACGCGCGCTGAAATAACGTAAGCTTTCAGGCGTTTTTTCCGATTTCCCTCTTCACCCCCGAAAAGCCTGAAACGTCACTTTTCGATCGGCCACCCACCACCGCAAACAATACCGGACTTTTTCGACATTTAACCGGTTCGTAGCATGAAATTCAGGCAGCACGTATTCGAAACATGGAGCGAGCAAGTGAAAGTAGTGAAGTGACAGATCCCTGATTCGAAATAATGCCTGGGGGGGTGGCAACTGGCAGCTGCCCTCTTCTTTTCAGTAGCAAAACTTTTTAGAGCTTAGAGCGCTATCTAGTGTCCAGTAGTTTTTCTATTTCGTTCTAAAATAACACCACAGATGGCGTGGGCGTCTTTGCGCCATCTATCATCGAGTAGCTGTACTGACGAAACGAGAAGCGGGGACCGCACCGCACATGGGTAATTTCCCGGTAGCTCCTTGACATGGCATAAGTTTACATTGCCCTGAATGAGTGCACTTTCTGCCTGACGCCTAATTAGCGAGCATCCCTAATTAAGCCCTAATTTAGCGCAGTGTAATAGATCCTTTACTTACTGGACTTGGCTACGGAAATAATCATTTCGGGACTGGGTTTACTATTCTATTCTATTTTAGTTTATGGCACTTTGTTGCCTATCGACAAATTCTGCCAGTGTCAGGTGTAAGGCTTGACATGGGTCAGACAAGAAAAATGATTCATGTCATGTGCAAAATCATCAAGTCGACAGAAGAGCATATGAGGCCTAATGTGGGTAGATAACCGTAGATAGAAGCGAGCTATTGCAATGAAAATCTATGAAATAAAACTGGCAGACTAGAAATTAAATTTCAATTTATTCGAGAAGATACATAATTTATCAATGAAATAGCAACTCTTGTCGTTTCACAAAACGAAATAAAACATGTTTTTCAACTAAACATTAACTAAATGCAATCTACTTTAGTACCTAGTAATCTACTGTTCAACTAGGGTGACAAAGCGGCAGGTACAACACTAACCGCTCGCTTGGGCCACTGCCGACTCAACCGGATCGTGGGCACTCAAGGTGTGTTGTTTTTGGTTAATTTAATTTACCATTTTGCCAACTTAGATGAACAATAGTACAGTACACTCAACGACACATCAAACTAATATCGTATTTTGACTTGATGTGTCGCTGGTTGTACTAGAGCGCCCTTGAGCCAACAATCATGACAATCCATTAAAACAATTATTTAATCCAAAACTTATACTTTTTACACTATTTTCTGTCGAGACAGTCTACTAAAATACTAACACTCGGACTACAATTCTGGATTGCAAGTTTTAAACATAATTTTAATTAAAAACCGCGCAATACAGAATACGGGACAATCCGCCCTGTCAGTACCGAGTCGAGTCAGCCGGACTCGAATAGTACAAATTAATCTATTCTAAATATCAAGTCTTATAAAAAGCTACACTATTTACCTTCTACTTTATATTACAATGGCGTTATAACCACAAATATAAGTGCTTACATGTACAGACAGCATCTGATATAAGTACTTACATGTACAGACAGCATCTGATAGATGAAAGATGACACATCCTAAACAGCCAAAAATATCTAAAATTATGTAAATATCCATCCATCTATCAGGATGTTGACATCATTTTAACCCTTTTATTGTGTAGGGAGATGATTCAGTTTGTTTAGGATGTGTACATCTATTTGACTATCTTGCGTCTTCAGAATAATATCTCGCGCTGTCTGTTCTGTACTCCATATATTGCTATATCGACCAGTAAACAACTTAAATTTGTGGTAACGGCATGCGGATGTCTTTTTAACACACCCCGTTTGTAGTCCACCGGACGCACGACTCGCATCTCAAAGTTAACGGACTCTCAATGCACGTACGACATTAAGTGACACTTAATTGAGTAGCAGTCTGTGCATTCAGCCGTAACTATATTATACCTAGTTAGAATTTCATTGTAAAATAGTAGTCAGTATCAATTAGATATTATATGCGATCAAGCATGGTATTTGAATAGATGGACACATCATATATAAACAAAATTTCGAAATTATGTCAACATCCTCTGCGTGCACAAATTATACTAGGACTGACAGACCACCGCATACAAAAAAACGTACCCTGCTCGAAAGCCAAAATACTGTGTTATTCCTAGATGTCACTGCTGTGTTCTCGTCAGTTAACCTCTAGCGCCAGGCCGGCATAATTCATAGTAATATCCACGAAAAATAAGAGATGGCGCTAATTGTCATTAAACTACCTGATACTGGGGCCAATTCTCTAGGGCACACTCACTTAAATTACTTGACAATATTAGCTCCGACGCTCTTACGCGGTTGCCATAAATTCCATTTTCGAACTCACTTTTGAATTAGTTCATCAGTACATTAAAATAATTCAAAAGTCAGATCGAAAATGGAATCTATGGCGTCCGCATAAGAGCTGTCAAACTTAATATTGTCAAGTAATTTTAGTCAGTGTAACCTAGAGAATCGACCACATTGTCATACTACACACAAGAAAATCCGATTAAATACTATTGTTTTTGAACTAGTAGCTCCATCTAGCTGCAAATTTTAAATACAAAATCGTGTTACACTCAAAAGTAGGAAGGTTGTCAATCCTGTAGTATAATTTATCCATGTCCTCTGTGTTAATTTAATATGGTATTTGACATAATTTTGTACTTTCGTTACTTCTGGTTGTTTAGGATTATGTACATCTATTTGCTCAGCTTGCGGCCGACATATCGTGTGATGCTTATTGTACAACTTTGCTAGGCGCACCGCATTTGAACAATACTGGCTGTTTTTACTCTCGAACTAAAAGTGTTTTATGCTTTGGTGGTTCGAAAATAAAAACAACAATCTCTTAAAAGTTAATTCTACAAAATCGCCATAATTATTTCTATGAATCCATCCGGTTCCGGAACAAATTGTCTATGGCCATACCGCGGCCTGATTGGACGAACATTTGAAACTACAGCCCTTTCTGGGAGAGTTGACAACGCACTATGAAAACGTCAATACGTTTAGCCTCGTACTGCAACGTTAATCAAATTTACCACAAACGCAGCATTTGCGCGTTTGTGCTCGCAGATGTTTGGCAAGCGTGTAAAACCCATCACGAGAATTTGTAATACAATCGCAGAATATACACAGCCGATCAGGAAACAATCGAAATTAAATATCTCACCTAAATGCACCATTTTTCTTTTATACTCTAAACCTACTTTACTTGTCAAAGTGGCAATGGGAATCCCAATTATAGTACCACCAACTCAGCTGTTCAGTTGATAGCGTCGCTAGTGTCGTAGTACTTTCATAATGGCGGACGTAGCATAATGTGCAGCTCTCCAACCATCTTTTTGTGCGCGGTGACAGGTGGAACTAACGCATGATGACCAATGAGGAGTGAGGAATGAAAGGTCGGTGTTGACAGGTACGTTGCATTGAATTGCGTAGAGCTGGCGCCCCCTGTAAACGTCACTCATCAGCCAAAACATTGTTGGAAGACTGTTGTCTATGCCAGTCCTATTGTTCTTTTATGTTATGACGCAAAGTTATATTTCTATCTAAAAACGACATTTTCCGTTAGTCAAAGAGTTACAAATATGTCTACCTAATATTATGCGAACACATTTCTTGAACGCGCAAAATGCGTCGAAATAGTTTCCAGGGTTCCGTACCCGAAGGGTTCCAAACGGGACCCTATTACTAAGTTTTAACTTTGTAGATTTTGTGGGCACCGGTGCCTCTGCCACCCCGTATGGGAAAAGGCGGGCCGCTATGTTTGTGGTACATTTCCTAGAAAATTGCTCACAAAATCGATATGAAATTACAATACGTATTTTTCACTGCAAGTTTGACAGATACTTACAATCATGCTGTCATTGTCTCACGTCGGGGAACACAGTACCAGCATGCCAATAAGTACATACGGCTGTCAGTCAAATTACACTGAAATGCAACTTGTGCACATTCGACACATTTGAGCAAACTTAATCAACAACGAAACAGAAATTAACATCCATACGTGATAAAATTATTTTTATACAAACACATATACAATTACTTTTGCTGTATGAAGATTATAAAACTTTGAACAATCGAGTGTATCCAGTTTACGACTGAGCATGTCACCCTGCCGGATTCAATAGGTAACTCTTGGAATATAAATCTGTTAAACTATACCACTTCCCACATTTGGTCGGATATTTGAAATATTTTTCTGAAAATTGTCGGAAAATTCTGTCTAATTTTGACAGAATTAGTATTATTATTGTTAAAACAAATTCGTTTAGGAAGAAGAGGAATTAATCGTTAATAAGTTTATCCATAACAACAGTTACCTACAGCAGTCGAACAGAATGTACGGTTCAGATGTCAAATGACCTCAGATATATACAAATAATTTTAGTTTGTTTTCTTACAAAATCCTAACGTTCTTATGTCAAATTTCTGACTAAAAATCACACAAGGGGGCTTTTAACCAAACATTTTGGGACAACCGACTTTCAACAACAACTGATTGTACCGTGCGAGTAAAATGCAGCAAGAATCATTACAGGGTGACCTGGGGTGGTAGCTGACCATATTTTGGGGAATGATAGTACGGTGAGTATGGTCCCCAAAATATGGTCAGCTAACTCAATATCATCCTGTATACGAGCAAACTACTCACATAAATATGAACATTCTAAACAATCATATCTGCAAAGCTGCCAACTTATCTGTGCAGTGACGGGTGTCGCTAGTGGCTTTGTAGCATTGTCATATTTGGGAATTTACTTTATACTTTATTGCACAGAGAGTATTGGAAAAAACATGTACAAAGGCGAGCTTATCTCTAATAAGATATCTCTTCCAGCAAACCTAGGATGGAGAGGATAATATAAAAGGTAGACCTACATAAGTGCACAACGATAAACTGCGTCAGAGCCCAGAATGGCGTTTCAAAGTTGGCGGTGCAAGAAATAAGAAAACTCTTGTTAGCCAGTCAAAAGCCACCCTGTATAAACGTCCCAGCTCGGAGATCACATCTCTCACGATATTGTATTATTAATACATTCGTGTGTTAAAAGAAAATATTCGTTAGCAAATGAAACAGAAAGACGTAGGGAAATTGTACGGGGTTGGTAGGAGCATCGGCAATCAAAATAGTTTGGATCGTATGTCTGTGTGTATGTTTGTGTGTGGCACCCTAGAGACCAGATTGGTGAACGGATTTTAATACGGCTTTTTGTTGTTGTGGTAGACTTATCTGTGATGGTTCTTAGATATGTTTTATTAAAATCGGTTCATTGGTTTGAAAGATATCAGGCTAAGAAGGTAGAAAATGGACCAAATTTCTGGGCTGTTTCTAGAAGTCCAGGTAAACTGTAATTTTACATATAAAAAGTATGGTCTATCTGTTCAATAGAACCTGACTCGCGTAAAGACACCGTCCATACAAACAAACAATTGGATAGGACATAGTTTTCTCTTGTGTAGTACAATAAAGAAATTACGAATAGAGAGAAGGTTTCAATAACGCGTCGGGGGTGTTTTAATTATTTTATTTGTTGTTCAGAATAATGTCCCTCACAACCCCTTCAATATAGATACACGATCTATCTGAGTAGCCGTCAAATCTCTTCTTCGAACACACGATAAATTAATCTAACTTTTACACTAGTCAATTAAATACAACTTCACGAACAACGAATGTTGTTCTACTGAATTCCATACATCGAAATTATGAAGTACTTGTTTATTTAGGCACTGAGTCCACAGCATAATATACAGTACGGGGCCTGTTTTGGCACGTCGTCGGTCGGGACGGGACCCGAGGTGCCACGAGTATGATACGGCGTTTGACTTATCAAGAGAGAGAGAGAGAGAGAGAGAAAGTGAGACGAGACCCGACGTGCCAAAACAAAGGCCCCGTACTGCACATTATTATTGTAACTTATCTCATCTGTTTGTCTGTTTTCTGTAGTAGAATAAAGAAACGGCTACCTACAAACTACTGAATTCCACATAAATTAATACATTTGAACTCCGCCGAGTATGTTCATATGCTTTTTGACAGTTACTACACTTCCATTGTTTTGTGTAACATGATGACTGACGTTTGTTGGGACTCAGCAGCAAAATCCATGTCTACACACGCTACACTTCCTAATACTGACTGGTGTCGCAGTACTTATCCGCGCGTGGGATCACTCACGGGCGACTAGCGACATCTGCCGAAAAATGTGAAAACTTCAACAAAACTTTTGAAGGAAACGTAAATTTTTGCAGGAAAACCGATGGAATTGAGTAGAAAAGCATTCAAAATCCTTGCCTACACACACTTGCGTACAATCCCTAACACTAATTAGAATACACTCCTAGAATCATAATCCCAGTACTCATGCCCCGTGACAACTAGCAACATCTGCCGATATGTGTTGAAACTTGAACAAACACTTTCAAAAGAAAACTTTCAGTAGAAAAGCATTCGAGCTCGTTCCGAAAATTCTTTCCGGCACACCGTACACTAACTAGTGTAGTCGATGTCGCACTGCTCATCGGAATCGCAGTACTTGCGCGAGCGGGGCGGCTCCTTTACGAGACTACTAGCGACATCTACCGAAACGCGTTGGTACTAGAACAATTTTTTTCCGCAGGAATTCAGTAGAACGGCATTCAGAATGCTTCTTGACACAGCCCACACTAATACTAACTGGTGTAGTCGATATCGCAGCGGTCGTCGTGGTCCCAGTACTTATGCGAGCGGGGCGGCTCCGTCACGTGGCGCCGCTTGTCCTCCTCGGCGGCGGAGTCGCGCCGCGGGAGGCGCGGGTTGGACGTCTTCCTGAGGGGGCAGAGGGGGGGGGGGGGGTAACGTCAACCATTTATCACACCACCAGAGACTATATATCCAATTGACTGCGCCTGCGGGGGAATGCGGCTCGCCAAACGTTTGTTGTGTTCAACAAACGTTCGCATACACAACCTATGTACGATGACGGGCCGCCAGACAGTTTCGCAGCGGCTGACCAATCACAGCTCTCTTACCTCGTCCCCCGCCGCCCGTAAATTGGTGAGTTGTGTTTCAAAGGAAAATGTATCTATGCGCTCTCCACTGGATAAGTGCTCCCTGCATACCACAGGTATAGGTGCCGCCACCCACGATGACGCATGACGTAGCTATTTGCATCTTTGTCTTTCAGCAGAGTGTCCCGATGAAAAAGAAAGACGCATATGCATAAGCTACGTCACGCGTCGTCGTGGATGGCGGCACCTATACTCGAATGTTTAGTCCATACAGATAAATCACATAAGACAAAAAAATACACCAAGACTATACGAGAGATACTATAAAATTAGCGCCATCTAGAAGTACGTTGACAGGGGACACGGCGTTTAAATAACAAACATTACTCCTAAACGCCATCTCTGCATGGGACACTAAATCAAAACTCGTAGTAGGAATATGCACCCTTTGGTCATCATACACATTTTTAATGTATTTCGCCCAAATGAGCATTTGGCTGGTGGGCCTTCTCAGTTCCCGCTTCGTTCACGTTATCGTTGGAGCGGTACAGCGACTAGTTCCCCTGCGGCTCCTACTATACTAAGACCACCAGTCCCCCCCCACCAGACACTCACCTGAAGCGCCCCTCTTCCTCCTCGTCAGTTCCCGCTTCGTTCACGTTATCGTTGGAGCGGTACAGCGACTAGTTCCCCTGCGGCTCCTACTATACTAAAACCACCAGTCCCCCCCACCAGACACTCACCTGAAGCGCCCCTCTTCCTCCTCGTCAGTTCCCGCTTCGTTCACGTTATCGTTGGAGCGGTACAGCGACTAGTTCCCCTGCGGCTCCTACTATACTAAGACCACCAGTCCCCCCCACCAGACACTCACCTGAAGCGCCCCTCTTCCTCCTCGTCAGTTCCCGCTTCGTTCACGTTATCGTTGGAGCGGTACAGCGACTAGTTCCCCTGCGGCTCCTACTATACTAAGACCACCAGTCCCCCCCACCAGACACTCACCTGAAGCGCCCCTCTTCCTCCTCGTCAGTTCCCGCTTCGTTTCCGTTATCGTTGGAGCGGTACAGCGACTAGTTCCCCTGCGGCTCCTACTATACTAAGACCACCAGTCCCCCCCCACCAGACACTCACCTGAAGCGCCCCTCTTCCTCCTCGTCAGTTCCCGCTTCGTTTCCGTTATCGTTGGAGCGGTACAGCGACTAGTTCCCCTGCGGCTCCTACTATACTAAGACCACCAGTCCCCCCCCACCAGACACTCACCTGAAGCGCCCCTCTTCCTCCTCGTCAGTTCCCGCTTCGTTCACGTTGTCGTTGGAGCGGTGCCGCGACCAGTTTCGCTGTCGGTTCCTGTTGTCGTCCGCCTCAGGCTTATCGCGGCGCCAGTTCTCCACTCGGCGGGTGGACTTCTGGGAGGGAACTCTCGTTAGCTTTAAACTTGCTGAATTAAGAAACGTATAACTAAATTGGCTGGGCTCCATACCAAAAATGTTTTAACAAGTGGCATTACAGGTACCGCTCGGCCATGGACGCTTTTTGTCTTGTTGAACATGACTTCCGGCACAATCTAATCTGACTAACACAGCTTCCAGCATAATCTAATCTAACTAACACAGCTTACAGCACAATCTAATCTAAATAATACAGTACTCGCTTCTTAGATTATTTTATTCCTACGTATAAATTGTTAGTAATGCATAGCATATGCATTTTTGTAATCTTTAAGACAGACAGACAGACGGACAGCGAAGTCTCAGTAATAGGGTCCCGTTTGGCACCGTTCGGGTACGGAACCCTAAAAAAAAGATTCTATTAAACTAAAACAATTTGAGTCGAGAGTTGAGTCGAGCTTCAGTCCCACCGTGTCGTCCGGTTCTGTCCTAGAAGAGTCTCTCACCTCGCTCACTGGCGCCTCCCCGCGTCTCGGCTTCCCCTCGGGCGCGCTGTCGCGGCGCGCGGGGGGCAGCTCGCCGGCGGGCGGCGGGGGGGAGTAGCGCGAGACGAGGGCGCCGTCACCTGCGGACACGGAGGATACCACTGAAGCCCAATCACGAACAAAGATTCGATAGAAAACTATCGAAAAGCCAAATGTCAGTGATTCTTATTCTTTATGACATAAAATAATTGAAACAAAAAGTAAACTTTAGAAAAAACCGACTTCCACAAACCCTATTTGATTATATTGAGTTTAATACTAACTGTAACCCCTTATCCCCCCCCCCCTTGGGGAATTAATTTTGTCAAATCCCATATCAGTGCTACCCCACGCTACTAAGGAACCCCTGTACAAAGTTTCATGGCTCTAGGTCCACCGGTTTAGGCTATGCGTTGCCTGCCCGTCAGCCACGCATTGTATTTGTACCTAGTATTGAGCAGATCTGGTGGCCATATGTGGTCTTCATCAGCAGTTCCGCATCACAATATTATGCTTACCATGTGCATTTGCACGAGTTATTATGAAAAACACAAAAATCACTATAGGTCTGCCTATAATATTTGAAGAGTTCTCTCGATTTCTCCAGGATCCCATCATCAGATCCTGACCTGGTGTCAATGGGACCACCCTTGAGGTATTACCTATACGCCGAAAAAAGATTTGTTCAAATCGGTTCATAATTGGCGGAGCAATCCCGTAACAAACATAGAAAAAAAAAAAAAAAAAAAAAAAAAAAAAAAAAAAAAAACACATACGGGTCGAATTGAGAACCTCCTCCTTTTTTTGAAGTCGGTTGAAAACAAAAGATCCGGACGAATTGTAAACCTCTCCTCCTTTGGGAAGTCTGTTAAAATAGTTAGTTTGTTACACAAGGAGTGAAAGAGAGCTATTTCGGACTAAGGTCCAATTTGGAGCCCGTGCGAGCGCAGCTCGCAAAGGGCGCTAAGGATCGAGTCTACGCGAGAATATAGTTCGAGGGTGAAATAGCTACTTACACCCCGAGGTAAGCATAATACTTTACACCATTCGAGCGAGGTAAATTAAACGGAAAGACTGAGTACGGAACGATGCAGTGCAGAACACTGCAGGACCGCAGAACCATAAACATATACATAACCCAAAAACTCACAACACTTAGTCGAATTTACGTATATGTATACTTATCAGATTTGAATACATAAGTAATCGTCAATTATAGTGGTAAGTTTTAGGACTACGGGAAAGTTTAGGGTGTCAAAACACGCGTATTGAATTCTATTTGGATAATTAAAAAAAAATTGAAAAGTTAAATACTTTTGGAGAAAATTAAAAAAGCCACGATTTTTTTTTTTGCGATTTTTATTTTATAGAATACATAAATTGTATCTACATATTTTTTTATTTTTTCTAAAAATTTAAAAATAAAAAAGTTATGATTTTTTTTAACTCCCGGATATGGCCGGAATATGGAACGATCGTCGGAGTATGGAACGATCGTCGGAGTATGGAAAGATCCCGGACAGGATTTGCGCACGTCTAGTTAAATAGCCGGCCAAGTGCGAGTCAGACTCGTGCACGAAGGGTTCCGTACCATTATCTATAAAAAAACAGCAAAAAAAATTATTGTATGGGAGCCCCCCATAAATATTAATTTAATTTTAATTTAATTATTTATTTTTTAAGTAAATAAGTATACCATACTCAATATATTGTAAACATTTTAAGCGTCTACCTGCTACCATTATCAATATCGAGCAAAAATGAGCAAAAAAATCACGTTTGTTGTATGGGAGACGGACGGGACGGACGTTTGTTGTTTTTTGATTTTTAGTATTTGTTGTTATAGCGGCTACAGAAATACATCATCTGTGAAAATTTCAACTGTCTAGCTACCACGGTTCATGAGATACAGCCTGGTGACAGACGGACGGACGGACGGACGGACGGACAGACAGCGAAGTCTCAGTAATAGGGTCCCGTTTGGCACCCTTCGGGTACGGAACCCTAAAAACGGCTAAACGCGGTTTCCCTAACAATTTATGAAAAAAAAAACTGAGTCGTACGTATCGCCACACTGTCAAGCATAGTGAGTGGTAGTCTGCTGTGGTAGGTTTTTTGTCATGACATGAACCATTTAAACCTATGGGTGTGTAATATGTTTGAAAATGGAACGATTTCTAGTTTTCACTGCCCGGCTTCGGAAACGCGAACTTTCAAGGACTCTTTTAACTAATTTTAATTTAATGTAATTTAATTCTAATTTGAATGTTGACCTGACCTATTTTAAAATTCAATTTAATGTAATTTAATTTAATGTTATGGGCCTCAGAAGCCTGAAAATAAACGATATTTAATTTTTATTTAATTTAATTTATTACAGCAGCAAAACCTCATTGCTGAGCTCGGATGATGTAAATATAATTTCCTGCGTTCTCGGGAACGTTCGTGATCGAGGCTCTGAAGCCGGCTGCTCACACGCCTGCTGCAGGGGCAATCTATGGTGAAAAAGCGTGTAATACCACAGGGTGCTCATCCCATACAAATTAGAATTAGTAACCCTTCGTAAACAAGAGACGGGGCGTGAGGAGTAAGATTTGTACTTTAAACGCCATGGTTTCAGTTAACATACTTCTAGGTGGCGCTAATCTTAGAAAATATCCTAAATATCTAAATATCGTAGCGCCATCTCGTGGTGTTTGCAATTTTCGATGGTGCTGCACCAAGCGATAAAACCCTCGAACTAAAGAAGCTTCCGTAGCTCAGTTTACGCCCCGGTCACATATTTTGTTCTACATGGTCTATCTGTATTGGTATAATATTATAGTATCTGTGGTTAAGTGGAGCCGCCTGCTGTGTGCGCTTGGAGTGGTGTGCTCAGACTCAGTTGACGGCTCCAGTTGATCTCATTTGTTCGACCTAGATCACACCTCGGACACTCCATAGAACACTCGTAAAATAATCACCTATTACTACTACATAGCCTAATGACATTTGTACAGGTGTAAATGTGTGCGTAAACTCGTTCCTTTGTGAATGTGTGCGTTCAGCTTCTATACAAAGTGTCTCCCGAAGAGGCTCCCCGACTCCGGGGTGAGGTGCGGTATCTGAATCCGCGCGGGGAAGGGAGTGGCCCTTCTGTACGTAGTACTATTATCTCTTCTGTGCCTAGATTGCCCCTGCGGTAGGCGTGTGAGCAGGCGGTATAGATCTCTACTCTGAGTACAGATCTGCCAACTTAACTGTGAAATGACGGGTGTCGCAAGTGACTTTCCAGTGTTGCCATATATGGGAATTGTGGTCGTAGTTCTGAATCGGACATTTCATAGATAACTTTGTAGGTATGTGTAGGTAAATGTGCAAAGATCTTTTGGCGTGTGAGTGACGTTTTCAGGGCGGCGCCAGATCTACGCAACCTAATGCAATGATTCTGTCAGAAAGCGTTGGTTTCTACCTGTCACCGCACGCCAAAAGATAGTTGGACAGCTGTAGCTCTAAATTATTCGACACCGAGCTTCCCTTCACAAAGGTACGACGTTTTAGAACAAAAAAAGAAAGGAACGTTTATTACAAGGACAGTAAACACACTAGACATAACTTTACAAGGACAGTAAACACACTAGACATAACTTTACATGGACAGTAAACACACTAGACATAACTTTAGCATTAAAAACCCACCGCATAAAACCAGTCTTCCAGATTCAGCACCAGGTCTCATCATCAGGTGAAATTAAAAGGTCTCATCACAACGAATCTAATGGGTCTACTCCTACTCAGCAATCCAACTGTCTCATCCCTATTTGGTTCGCTGGAAGAGATCTCTTATTAGAGATAAGCTCGCCTTTGTACAAGTTTTCTATGTTTTTTATTATCCTATGTAACTGTTTTTCATTCATGTAAATATGTATTACTTAATAAATTTTATACTAATAAATAGTCTGATCGAGTGAGTCACGCGTCCGAAAGAAGTCATCAATACTATAGTAGGCTTCCATCGTAAGATGGGCTTTAAGTTTTTGCAAGATTGCGTTTGCGTTTTGCATTGATTTGAAACCAATCAAATATCAGCCTGGATGGCGACGATTGGCAGCGGTAAATGACAGCAATAAATATGCCATCAACACTTTGACAGAATTCATGCTGACGCCACCAGTGGGGAAAATAGGAAACTTAGCCCCATTCGGTATCATGCTACTAGTAGCAGGGGGGCTTCACTTCGCTGAGTAGGTACCTACGGCCGGCTATACGCGCCAGTCGGTCTTTGTCACATGGCTGTCGCTCGGCTCTCGGCGCGCGCGCTAGCCGCGTGAAAACAATCACGCCGAATACAACTGAGTGCGATTCGCAACCCTGCGTGATCGGCATCGTGTCAGCGGTGTCTAATGGAATATGAATGCTCGTGTCATACGATAAGTTTCAATTTCGCATGCGAGCATATGCAGTAGCATAAACAATATTTTTTTTCACCTAAACTTTACTTTTGTTCGGGAGTGAACCTTCTGTACGTTAGTTATTCTGTGCTAATTGACTTCAATGTCAAGGGTAGTCAAATCACATACACTATAATATTATACTAATACAGATAGACCACCTAGAACAAAAAATAACACCGGCGTAAACTGAGATGCTACGGAAGCTTCTTCAGTTCGAGGCCGTTATCGCTTGGAGCAGACCCATCGAAAAATTGCAAACACCACGAGATGGCGCTAAGATATATAGGATTTATTCTAAGATTAGCGCCACCTAGAAGCATGTTAACTGAAACCATGGCGTTTAATCGTACTCCTCACGCCATCTCTTTTTTTACGAAGGGTTACTAATTCTAAAAAATTTCACTCGTAAAAAAGTATCAGGGGAACGATTGCACTATGCATCACAAATCGATTGCTACATTTAGACATATTTAGATAAGCATAGTATACCATACGACGAAGGGATGATGCTAAATCTATGGACATTGGAAATATATATCCCACCTTGTGAATACGCCGCGCTGTTAGGCGGCGGCCGCTCCGTGAACTGATTCTGTATATACGCCCCATCGCCTTGTTGCAGGTAGTTGGCGAACTGGTCCGTCTGTTGGAAATTGTTAAACCGGTTGGCGGTCGGCGGTGGGTAATCCGGCACCGCTGGAAAGTTCGGTGGCAGCACCGTTGGATTAAACACTGGCTCTTCTTCCTTTTCCTCTTCTTGCCGCCAGGAATTGAGATCGTATCGCTTGCTCAGACTCTTTGTTGTCCACGTTTCGAAGTTGTCTTGGTTCGCTGTTAGGACCTAGAAAGGGAATATTAACATATGAAAAATCTGGTCTCGAAGACAACATAGAATTAGCAATTTGTGATATGATATCATAGCAGCTCGGCATTGCTGAGCCGGGTCCTATTGGCACTAACTATGACGCTGCAATCTATTGTCTGTTCTATATAATGTGTGCTAATAAAGTCTTTAAAGGGTTCCGTACCCGAAGGGTGCCAAACGGGACCCTATTACTGAGACTTCGCTGTCCGTCCGTCCGTCCGTCCGTCCTGTCTGTCACCAGGCTGTAACTCATGAACCGTGGTAGCTAGACAGGTGAAATTTTCACAGATGATGTATTTCTGTTGCCGCTATAACAACAAATACTAAAAATCAAAGGGGGGCTCCCATACAACAAACGTGATTTTTTTTGCTAATTTTTGCTCGATATTGATAATGGTAGCAGGTAGACGCTTAAAATGTTCACAATATATTGAGTATATTATTTACTTAAAAAATAAATAATTAAATTAAAATTAAATTAATATTTAGGGGGGGACTCCCATATTTTTTTTTTTGCGGTTTTTTATAGATAATGGTACGGAACCCTTCGTGCGCGAGTCCGACTCGCACTTGGCCGGTTTTTATTCAATTTCAATCACGCCTTTTCCCAAACTAAAGCGCATTATACTCGGTTCAAACCTTAACTTTTAAGAGTTCCTTATTACAGTATATTCAACAAGTGAGTTTGAGCCATCGAAAGTTGTTTCACTCGTCAGGTGATGATGGGTAACATGGTATCGAATGGAGCTGAATCTCGGTAGGTACCTGACTCTGTTGTTCCTGCCGCAGCAACCCCGCGCCAGCGCCCAAAATCGGTCTCAGTTTCGGCTTCATCAAATCCTCCTCATGACTTATATTTAACTGGCTGATGTTTTGGCTAACCTTTTCCGCCAAACTCATATTCAAATCCGTTTCCTCCTCATCCTTATCCGGTTTCTTCCACGACCCGTAGCTGACCTCGTTATAACTCGGACTGGCTTCTTCCTGACTCAAGTCTAGGTGTGACGCGTAGAACTGTTGTAGGGTGGTCGGGAGGGGAAGAAACTTGTTTAGGCATAAGTCCGCGCCGAGGAGAAGCCAGATGCCCGAGACGGGTGCGGGGGAGGGGGCGAGCAGTCGGATCCGGAGCGAGATGGAGAGCTCGTCGAGTTCTTGAGATAGGATTGAGAGTAACTCGCGGCCGTTTTGCATGAGCTGTGGGAGATAGTAGAATTGTTTAGGATAGAACTAACGTATCGTCTGGTTCCCACACGGGCTGGCAAAGACACAATATTGTCCATGTTTAGCTGATATTCAATTCTCCATCTTTGCGTGACAGTGGGCTCACCCATCGGCGCAGGACAAATGTTCCACATTCCCTTTGGGGGCCATTTGCTCATGAAGGAAATACTTAGAGCCTATAGCCCTTCACAACTTGCCCGAAAACTGCTAACGAGCAACAGAGCTACGCTAATGCTACTATAACAATTATTATGAGTCTCTTAATTGACTTAGCTATAACAATTAAACAACTCTGCGACACATTAAGTTAAGCAGTGAGATCTTAAATAAACACAATCTAAAATCTAAATCGAAATTTTTCCAGTTTCTTGAAAGAGAGCCTGTCCAAATACACTGAAATCTACAAAACCCGTGACATTGGCGCTATTAACCTCAGTTGTTGGACCACCGTTGAGAAATTGAATCAAGTGATCTCTAGCTTGCGCTCGTGATTCCCCCGAGTAATCTAGAGTGTACCGAGTGCTCACCTGCGTGGCGAGCGTGCGGTGCGCGCGGATGTCGTCGCTCACGAGCAGCGCCTTCAGGTAGTGCAGGAGCGGCGGCGCCAGGATGTGCACCTTGTTGCCGTTGCACAGCCGCGCCTCTGGAGCACGAGCGGAGAGAGTGGTTCAAGCTTAGTTACAAGTTATCTTAATTTTCATCAGTGGGTAATTTATAATTTTCCATTGTCATTGGCTTAGTTGGCCATTTACACTGACGAGGGGTTATCTTACACATGTCATCATAAGATTGTAAAAACGGTTCGTTTATTGTCAAGTATTCGACAAATAAATTACATGTCATACAAGATGTTGCATAAAATTTGGTACCAATATAATTTTACCCTATTGAGTATAGCAAATTTACAAAACAAATCAATCACTTGTCAGTGCAGTATGCGCGCTCTACGTGCCTGACAACTACCTACGCGCACGCAGGCACCAGCTGCTAGCGGGCGGCACGCACCGCACGGTGGCGCGCCGGCAGTCCCCGCTGGTCCGGGCGCGGGACAGCCTTAACGCTCTTTTGGTGGCCGCACCACTGAATGATCTGTTTGGTGATGCATGGAGGGATATTGTGCGAGAGTGTGGCAGGTACTGCGAGAATGATGCTTAACTGTGCTGTGTATGTAACTGTCCTCTCTTTATTAGAATTATTCGTAATTTGAAATCGAAATTTAATTACTATGGTATCTATTTATAATTAATTTGCTGATCTGTATTTGTACTATTAATTTATTGTAATGTGATTTAAAATAATGTTTGTGTCGATTTGGTTCGCTGTTATGGCACAAATAATACCTGTGATAATAAATAAATAAAATCAACTCAAATCAATTCAATCCAAGTTTTTTTATAGGTATGTAATGTACATAATACAATCAATGTTCCCATAAGATTATCACCTTTTACGAGCACAAACATTGCATCAGGCCTCACACTAAGATACACTGTCTGAACGAAATCAGAAACAGCTTCACAAACATGTAATCATCCAAGACCTGGGGATTTTTTTTGGCTTCCTCCCCACCTCCTCAGCCGGGATTTGAACCCGGGCCCTCTCATGTAGGAAGCACATCGCCGCCACACACAGTCGGAATTCCGATTCGGAAGTCAGTTACGGAATTTCGGAATGGGATCCAATTTCATACAAATTGGAGAACACGGAAAACTTCCGTTTGTTTGTTGTAGATTCAAAGATTGCGTTCGGGATAATCCCGTTACTGAATTCCGTATGGCGGCCTTAAGTCTTGAAAGATATCAACTCACCCGCAAAATAGTCGCCCATGAGGTTCGTCGCGTTGATCAGGAACTGTGGGTTGGCGCGCTCCAGCAAGTCCAACTCTGAAAGGATACACGACGCATTACAAACATGCGCCCGTAGCATGCCGAGTGCGGCGGTAGGTATTAGCGCGGAACGTGAACGGCAGGCATGCTACGGGCGCTGTTCTTTGATTATGACCTCTGCGGTCAGATGTCTGTATAAACAACGATATCATGGCGCGCCCCTCCACTTCTGTATAGGTACGCTGTCACACTCATTCCCGTGTTAAGCACGCTTGCTGTCTCGCCGCCGGCTAGCTCAGTCACATGTGATACATACTGGCGTACGATACGAGACACTTGCTGGCATACGAGCTCTGCATCACCACGTTGAGCAGCGCAGTCCGCAGCAGCTGCTGTCTCTGTTGCCGCGTGAACGACGCGCCGACAGCGGCCACGCGACACTTACTGGCATACCGACACAGGCGACACTTACTGGCATACGAGCCCTGCATCACCACGTTGAGCAGCGCAGTCCGCAGCAGCTGCTGTCTCTGTTGCCGCGTGAACGACGCGCCGACAGCGGCCACGCGACACTTACTGGCATACCGACACAGGCGAAACTTACTGGCATAACGACACAGGCGACACTTACTGGCATACCGACACAGGCGACACTTACTGGCATACGAGCCCTGCATCACCACGTTGAGCAGCGCAGTCCGCAGCAGCTGCTGTCTCTGTTGCCGCGTGAACGACGCGCCGACAGCGGCCACGCGACACTTACTGGCATACCGACACAGGCGACACTTACTGGCATACGAGCCCTGCATCACCACGTTGAGCAGCGCAGTCCGCAGCAGCTGCTGTCTCTGTTGCCGCGTGAACGACGCGCCGACAGCGGTCGGGCGACACTTACTGGCATACCGACACAGGCGACACTTACTGGCATACCGACACAGGCGACACTTACTGGCATACGAGCCCTGCATCACCACGTTGAGCAGCGCAGTCCGCAGCAGCTGCTGTCTCTGTTGCCGCGTGAACGACGCGCCGACAGCGGCTAGGCGCCGAGCAGTGCCGCCGCTGAGCAGCGCGGCTGCGCGAAACGTGGCAAATGCCTCGCTGGAGACAACACATTATGTTAGGTAAGTGTTATAGAGCTGCGTGGTTCAGTGAGTTATCACGCTTGCTTCTCACGCAGGAGATGCAGGTTCGAATCCCGGTGCTGACCATGCACCAATGAGATAAGTCATTTATTAACTGACTTCCCAAAGGTTTACAATTCGTCAGGATGTTTTTAGGGTTCCGTACCCGAAGGGTGCCAAACGGGACCCTATTACTCAGACTTCACTGTCTGTCCGTCCGTCCGTCCGTCCGTCTGTCACCAGGCTGTATCTCATGAACCGTGGTAGCTAGACAGTAGAAATTTTCACAGATGATGTATTTCTGTTGCCGCTATAACAACAAATACTAAAAATCATAATTGAAACAAAAAGTAAACTTTAGAAAAAACCGACTTCCACAAACCCTATTTGATTAGATTGAGTTTAATACAAACTGTAACCCCTTACCCCCCCCCCCTTGGGGAATTAATTTTGTCAAATCCCATCACAGTGCTACCCCACGCTACTAAGGAACCTCTGTACAAAGTTTCATGGCTCTAGGTCCACCGGCTTAGGCTATGCGTTGCCTGCCCGCCAGCCACGCACTGTATTTGTACCTAGTATTGAGCAGATCTGGTGGCCATATGTGGTCTTCATGAGCAGTTCCGCATCACAATATTATGCTTACCATGTGCATTTGCACGAGTTATTATGAAAAACACAAAAATCACTATAGGTCTGCCTATAATATTTGAAGAGTTCCCTCGATTTCTCCAGGATCCCATCATCAGATCCTGACCTGGTGTCAATGGGACCAATGGGAAGGTAAACCCTTTCAAACAAAAAAATAATTTTCCAAATCGGTCCAGCCGTCTAGGCGCTATCGGGGAACATACATAAAAAAAAAAAAAAAACAAATATCCGGACGAATTGTAAACCTCCTCCTTTGGGAAGTCGGTTAAAAAGAAATTTAATATTAAGGGGGGCTCCCATACAACAAACGTGATTTTTTTGCTCATTTTTGCTCGATATTGATAATGGTAGCAGGTAGACGCTTAAAATGTTCACAATATATTGAGTATAATATTTACTTAAAAAAAATTATATATTTAGGGGGGCTCCCATACAAAATTATATTTTTTTTGGCGGTTTTTTATAGATTATGGTACGGAGGAACCCTTCGTGCGCGATTCCGACTCGCACTTGGCCGGTTTTTTTTTTCTAAAGTACTTATATGGACGTTCTAACGGTGATGGAGGACATCGTGAGAAAACCTATTTACTCCACCAGCGCGCGCGCTCCTCCTTACTCTATCAGAGCAACTTTATTTTTTATTGCACCATACATTTTGGTCCGGGCGGTCAGCCGATTTGTTAGAGAAGTGAAAATTTAAGTTGCTCTGATCAAATCGGTTTCATAGTGAAAGTTGCTCAGAGTAGTGTATTAGAGTAGTTTCTGAACGCAGCTGTCAAAGTAAAACTGATGCCAACTCGCTCTAGGAGGCCTCTGGCTCTCTCGTCTAGGACATGGTGCTGAAGATACACGTAACAAATTAATAATTAAAAGTAACAGATTTAGAAATAAAACCAGTGCATAATAAAACAAATAAAGTGTTTGCAATCAAGTATAATACATGGCGCAGCCGAATTTCGAACAAAAAGGCGCTTTGGGCAAGTGATAAATCTGATGACATCGGGTGAAGAAACGACGACGCCACCAATCGAACAAGAAATGGCGTCTGCGATCGAATATCGGATGCCGTCCCCAATGAGAATGGATCTCGTGGACCTGCTGCCTGAATGGTTGGGGTTCAAACAGAGGTTTAATATTTTTCTAACAGCGGCAGGTTTTGACCGAGTCTGTGAGGCAAGAAAAATAGCAATTTTTCTGAACGCCATTGGACATGAGGCGCAGGATTTATACTTCAATGTATTGAAAAAAGAAGAAATAACTAAGTACGAAGGAATAATAACAATATTCGACGAATATTTCGCACCGAAGAAAAATGAGTTAATAAATACCTATTGCTTCAACGCAAGATGTCAAGAAGAAAATGAAAAGTTCGATAGTTTTTACACAGCCCTGAAAAAGCTGGTAAAATCCTGTAATTTCAAAGATCAAGAGGACCGGATGCTGAGGGACAGAATAATAATTGGTGTTGCTGACAAGAATTTGCAACAAAAGCTGCTGGCTGCAAATGACCTAACACTAGACCAGGCAGTTTCTTTGTGCAGGTCAACGGAGGCAAGCAAGGTGCAGGCAAAAGTGATGCAACAGGCGAGCAGCATTGATGAAGTGAGAAAACAGCCAGGACAGAACTTGCAGCGGCAGTTTACAACAGATAAGTACTTTAACAACAGAACGGTGGTTAGGAATGATGAAATATATCTTTGTAAAAAGTGTGGCACAAAGCATGGCCCGAGAAGCTGTCCAGCTTATGGAAAGGTCTGCATAAATTGTAAGAAATTAAATCACTTTAAGGTGGGGTGTAAGTTTATCAATGAAATAAACATAAATGATGATGAAAAATATGATGATAACATGGTTCATGATATGTGACTAGCTAGATGTCATACGATTGGTAATAAAAAGTATAAAAATAATGAATGGATTTCACAATTAAGAGTGGAGAATAAAAAAGTTGACTTTAAGTGTGACACCGGTGCGCAGGTGAATGTTTTGTCATTAAAAGATTATTGTAAAATTGTCGATGATGAGAGTCCTAAATGGTCTGAGACAAGAATAGTTTTAGAAGCATTTGGGGGAACACATATTCATCCACTTGGTAAAGTCAACTTAAGAATAATAAAGGATGATCACACGTATGACACAGAGTTCATAATAATAAAACAAAATGTTAGGCCCATTTTAGGTTTCAGTACCCTAAAAGATTTAAACATACTTAAAATAATAAACACAGTTAGTTATAAAAAGTCGAAGGAACAAATTGTTAAGGAAAACTGTGAACTTTTTCAGGGTGTTGGTGAGTTTGAGGTTCCGCTGGAGCTGCGCACTCAGCCCGGAGCTCAGCCAGTTGTACGGCCTCCAAGAAGAGTACCACACGCACTGATGGAGAGGCTTGCAACTAAGTTGAAATGTCTGGAGGACCAGCGAATCATTGAGCGCGTAGATCACCCTGAAAGTTTTGTGAGTAATATGGTAATAATAGAAAAAGTAGATAAGAACTTAAGAATATGCTTGGATCCACAGGAGTTAAATAAAGTACTCATAAGAAATTATCACTTAATACCGACATTAGATGAAATAGTAGCACAACTTGCGAATAAGTCACTGTTTTCAGTTTTGGATTTGTCAGATGGATTTTACAATATAAGGTTGACGGACGGATCAACAAGTCTTTGCACTTTCAGTACACCGCTAGGATGTTATAAATTTTTAAGATTACCCTTTGGACTGTCAATTGCACCGGAAATTTTTCAAAAATATAGTGAAAAAACATTTGGAGATATACCTGGAGTAATAGTATACTGCGATGACTTGATGATCTGTGCTGATAATGAGGATGAACATGATAAAATATTAACAAAGGTATTTGAACGTGCGAAAGAAAGGAATGTAAGATTTAATAAAAGGAAATTTCAGTACAAACTCGAGGAAGTAAAATATTTTGGACACATTTTCTCAAAGAAGGGCATGAAAATTGACCCAGAAAGAATTAAAGCGATAACTGAATTAAAACGTCCAACTAACAAAAAAGAATTACAAATAATACTGGGAATGATAAATTACTTGAGAAGATTTGTCCCTGATTTAGCAAAATTAGCAGCTCCATTACAAGAATTACTAAAAAAAGATATACACTGGATATGGACAGCTATACATGAAAATGCCTTTGTTAATATAAAGAATTGTATTAGCCAAGCACCAGTACTACAGAATTTTAATAGTAAATTACCAGTAACTATCCAATGTGATGCATCTAAGGATGGCTTAGGTTGTTGTTTAATGCAGGATGGCAAACCAGTAAGTTATGCTTCAAGAAGTTTGACCTCAGCGGAGAGACAATTTTCTCAAATAGAAAAAGAACTGCTAAGTGTAGTTTGGGCCACTAAAAAGTTCCATTACTACATCTATGGAAGAAAATGTACTGTTTTAAATGACCATAAACCACTTGAAACTTTACTAAAGAAGGGTGTACATGAAATACCTTCGACTAGATTACAAAGACTAAAATTAAAATTATTAAAATATAATATTGAATTTAAATATCTCAAAGGAAAATTGATGCATATTGCAGATTTGCTGTCACGCTCTTTTCTTGATGAAACTGAAACAGATGATACGTACATGTATGAAGTTATTCATTGTGTTGGCTTAGCATCTTACTTACAATGTACTGAAAAACAAAAAGAAAAATTAATTGAGGAAACTTTAAAAGATGAAGAATTTTTAAAAGTTATAGAATTTATCACCAATGGGTGGCCAGAAAAGATAGACAAAGTACCAGATTTTGTAAAGTACTATTTCAAATTTAGGACAGATTTGAATGTAGACAATAATTTGGTTTTCATGAAGGATAGGCTTCTGATACCAAAGGAATTAAGACTAAGTATACTAAAATCTATACATGAAGGACATATTGGAATAACAAAAATGAAACAAACCATGAGGAACCTATATTATTGGCCAAAATGTGATGAACATATTGAAAATTATGTAAGAAAATGTTTTGTCTGTCAAACTTACCAAAATAACAATGTCAGAGAACCCTTGTTATCTCATAATGTACCAACATTGCCATTTACCAAGATAGGGGTTGATATTATGGACTTTAAAGCGAAAAGTTATTTAGTTCTCTATGATTATACTACGAAGTGGTTAGAAGTAAAGAAAATCAATAATAAATCATCATCCAGCATAATTAATATTTTAATAGAAATTTTCACACAGTTTGGAATACCAACAGAAGTAGTATCAGATCATGTACCTTTTGACTCTAGAGAATGTCAAAAATTTGCTGATGACTGGGGTTTTAAATTCATTTACTCTAGCCCAAGATATCCACAATCCAATGGGATGGCGGAGAGAGGTGTACAAATTGCAAAAAAAATGTTAACAAAGTGTTGGGAGGACAAAACAGATTTTAGAGTTGCATTGTTAAAATATAGAGCCTGTCCAGTCTCAGGAACAAATTTTTCACCAGCACAATTAATGATGAGTAGAAATTTGAAAACAAAGTTACCAGTTACACAAAGATACTTGGAACCAAGGATAAATGGAAATGTTGAGACAGAATTTAAAATGGTTAGAGATAGAAATGTTAAAAATTATAATAAGAATAGTAGTTATAAGCAAAACTTTATGATAGGACAAAATGTATGGTTCAAAAAGGATCCAAGCAGTAATAAATGGTTAAAGGGAAAAATTGTAAAAAATAATGACTACAGGTCTTATGACATTGTAAATGATGAAAAGTGTACCTACACAAGAACTTCTTATCATATCCGCTCTCAGTGATTGGCTGGACTCAGTCTCTGTGGCTGGGTGTGTGGGTCGAGCGGAGCCTTGGGTGAACTGGCACCCCGTTAGTTATTAAGTTAGTATTTAGTTTGGAACTTAAATTGGTTTCCGTGTCTGTTTGCAACAATGGAAAAGAAGGAGAAGAGAATATGTTAGATGTAACAACTAGTTTAGTAGTTTATATTTTTTTTATATAAAAGAGGAAGATGTATTAGAGTAGTTTCTGAACGCAGCTGTCAAAGTAAAACTGATGCCAACTCGCTCTAGGAGGCCTCTGGCTCTCTCGTCTAGGACATGGTGCTGAAGATACACGTAACAATATAATAATTAAAAGTAACAGATTTAGAAATAAAACCAGTGCATAATAAAACAAATAAAGTGTTTGCAATCAAGTATAATACAGGTATGCTTCTCGAATGCACGTCCAAAGGAGCACTAAAACTGAG